>DWDX01002884.1:0-14176 GCA_018245675.1 Agara michaeli | reverse complement strand
TAAGATTTTAAAATAAATACAAAACCGTGACTCTGGTACCCAGCATTGCACATATATCAAGACCCGGGGTTTACATCTCAGCAGCACGTCTCTAAATTCGTTACCTACATACACACAAAAACACACACACACACACCCACCCACACACGCTCGCACAAATCTTTCCTCTTTATAATATTAGCTTAGATAAGAGTGAGTGAATAACTAATTGTAATATGCTTTATAACAGCAATATATGAGTAAAATAATCGAATGACTGGGTCAAGATGCATCATTAATAACGAGATACGCACAATTGTTACATGAAATATTTTTTTATTAATAATTGTATTGCATTTTTTATATCACATTTTTCATACATGTGAGAATATTTTTATAATAAAATAGTGATAATGTTAAAGCAGCAGGAAATAGGTGAAGAGTAAAATCAGTGCCTGAAGTGTGTGCAGAGGTGGCTCGCTGATTGCGAGGTGTGCGCTCGTTGCGTCTCCGAACACGTTTGTATTTATTCTATTCGGTACGATTGGATTGTACGGTCCGGAAAATTGTCGGGCTTTAAACGATTACAAATAGTAAAGTTCTATTATTTACTTTCTTACTACAAATGGTACATACTAAGAGTGGCCCTCAGGGGTCCACTGGACAGACGTCGTACCTTTGTGTACACTAGTCTGTGTGGACCTCTGAATCCAGCGATTTTGAGTCTTCATGTTTTTGTGTAGGGCCTATTTTGAACACTGTAATTATTATATAATTACTGAGCTTGGACTAAATTGCAATGCATTTCACATACAATATGCTCTGGCATAGATATTTATAAATAAAATAATTGATGTTACTTCTATATAAGCTGTTATTTCTATATAAAAGTCATTATGCATGCAGCGTTTATTATTCTCGCCTAAAAAGTACTCCGAAATAACGTCAAAGTTAATATTTTAAACAAGTAAATTGAACAATAACACAGCGATTTTCAGTAAGTCGACGCCGGCCACGAGCGCGCAGGCGATAAATAATAAAAAGCCTTCTCCACTTTAGGACTTGCAAAAATCACAATTTATAGAGCATTTTAATTTCGCTTAGCCGATCCATATTTTACATGTGGTGTGGTGGCGCTCGGCCCGGCTCCCAACTCAAATTAATACTGAAATGAAATTGTTAAAATGGAAATACAATTTTCTTATTGTACTCAAACCATTCCACCTTGCCCGTGTTGCCAGAAATGCTATAATAACACCATCTTCCTTAATATTTTCAAGTGGAGCATCTGTTGCAAAAAGGTCAAGTGCGAATAGGCCCCGAGCTATAAATGTTTAATTCTTTATAAGTTTGCCGTGATTTTCCAAAGATATAGCAGGTAAAACCGTAACGTTGAAAGTTTGAAATTTTTGTCCGTTTAAGAATACCAATTTATTTTTCGTTTTCTTAAAATGTTAATTACTTAAAGCCGCACACAAGCATTCAAATTTAGTTTCTCTTTAGTTCAACTCTGCAAAGGTACCTACATATGAATTTTTGTCAGTTTTATTTAATATGATACATTTTTTCTATTTATTTATGTTACACATAAGAATAAAGGTAAAAAATCGTACTTTTGTTATGAAATAATAAAAAATAACACATGAAGAATTTTTATTTTAATATACAAATGATTATGAAAGAATTCAATGTATCTCCAATCTCCGTACTAAAACCCATATTACCCATACCCATTTTTTTTTAGTCACAGTATAAATACTAATGAAAAGTCGTCTTATAATATTAATTTTCCTATTTCAAAAACAATCGTGAACGCTTTCCCTCAAAACCAGTTAAATCAACTTAGGCCTTTACAAGATTCATGGCTTAATCCACCCGCTTTTCGTACTTGTACACGAAACGTGTAAGAAGGGTGCTCGCGTATGGAAATTGAAAATAACGAGAGCCTCCGTTCACACAGTGCATCGAACCGACTACGTACAATGCGACCACTAATAATCGACCCACCACAATCCTTTCACTCTTCGCTATCTCCACCGATATTTCTTCAAATATAAGAGACGTGGGGGCTCTCGCAATCTTGGCTGTACTACGCCGACTACGTTGAGAGGCCCTTTACCGAATAGAGTTACGTCCTACTTATCTTTTAGGGAACGATGCCTTATTTTCTTCCTGTAGGTGAGGTATAAGTTTCTTTAACGTGCCAATAATAACCTTACTAACGTATCGGTATTTAAATATACACAGGTTTTTAATGACTTTACCATTGAAAGGACGAAAAATTTTTGTGTATAGTTCGCCATATTTTAGTATATGATTTTACTAGCTTCAATGCGTTATTCTAAACGCCTTTATGAAGCTAAAGTAGCTTTATTAATTAACCATACCGTTTAGCGATACATTGGTGCTAGTTTAGCGGGAGCTATGTTGTGGTTTCCTGTCCCTCTTCGGTTATGCACAATGGAGCTTATACGGCTCAGCCGGTAGCAGGCGTAACCGCGCTCCCTAAATTTATGGATGACGAGATTTTGATACTGGCGCGCCGTGTTGTTATCCACTTACAGACGTGCGAGCGCCTACTCGCATGATGTCAAAACACAGTAGTCTTTCGACTTCGTAGAAGGAATATTAAATTATAATTAACTGTAATGCTTCCAGCGCTGCTTGAATTCAAACAAGTTCCTAATATTAGCAACACAGAGTATATAAACTATCGAAACGGGCACGATAATCCACTGGACTATTGTGTTTGGACAAAACTCGAAGAAAATAAATATAGGACGGGACGGAGGTAAAACCCTAAACCGCAACGTCAGGAACAAATAGCGGTAACTCCCGTATTCATGGCTCATGGCTGCAGCCTCGGGTGGAAACCGATAGCAATTACTGGCGGAATTAATATCACGCCCCAAATGTTGCTCGCACATTTATACGTATCGAGTGCAATATTGTCTCCTTTATTAGTTGCCGGGACAAATGCCGCCGCTGTCGTAATTCCACCCTCATTTCGGTCTTCGATTGCCGTCTTTCCTATTTAATCTTGACGATAATTAATATTTCTTACGGGCAACGCCGTTGAGGTTGCTGGACCTACCTCGATCATTGTGATTGTATTAGCTATAATAAACTGTTATAATATTTTTAGATGCTAGAACCCTGTCCCTGATCGTATTACGATCCTAGCTGCATTTATTTGTGCTGCTAATTTGTGCATGCATTATTTGGGTTCACGTTTGAAACATTTTCTTTACTTCGACTCATTTTTAATTAGTCATTACGGACATTCATTGAAACTGTTACATAAACTTGACATTTACTCTAGTTATACAAATTTGCAACTCGATGCAACAATATCGATTTCTTCCTATCGATGCAATAACCAGTTAAGGTTGATGTTCTTCATGCTATTTGATTTATCTGGAACATAGTGTTTAAATTGCAATCTATAAAATTGTAATTTAAACACTATGTTCAAATTCCATAACTATAAAATACTAAATAGAATTACAAAACAACAAAACAATTAGTTCGCATTGTTATTTTATTGAGATTATGTAATTGATGGCTTTGAACAGAGTATAAATTGAGCTTACGCACTCTTAAGTTGAATTCAAGCACAACATAAAATACCATAAAAGAATCCGACACCCAGATCATTATTCGACAGCAAGTAGGTATCTTCATAAATAATTCGCAGCTAAATGAAGTAATCCAATAATTAATCTAAATGGACCGTACAACCGAATGGTTCAAAACAATCAGCTGAGCCGCAAAATACGCGCATTAAATGAAGTGAATGGCCGCCTCCGGGGGATCCCTGATAAATTAAATTGATTAGAATCCGGTTCGATGCCGACCTATGTAGCTTCGCGTAAAAATAAAGCCAAGTGAAAAATAACGCGTCTAACTGATCCTGATTTTTATTACCTACAGTGCGATAATTTTTTCACAATTCAATGATACAAATTGATTTTAATATCAAATATGAAGACATTAAGGATTTGCTAATGTTTTATTATATTTTCGCATAGGTATTCCCATGCAGTATTTATTTGTATATACATATAAATGTGTGTAATAGCCACAAAACTTGCATTGAGTGTGCAGTTTAGTTTTCAAGAAACATTTTACGTCGTAAGCTCGGGGGTATTTTTTACTAAGATTCATTTCAAAGACAAAAACGCCGGAGAATATTTTAAATACCGCTCCTAAGCATACCGACAGAAATGCCTTTTAATGAGCTAAGTATACGTATTTAAATTCTGGCGTACAATCAAGGAACTACTGCCAAAATATGCGATATAAAGATGCTGTTCAGTGCTCCGTTAGGGAAGCCTTAAACGGCGATTAAAATTTAAGCCCGAATTTAGACAGCCTAATCTCCGTTGCGCCGCTCTACTGCACTTTGGGAGCTGACACAAATAAAAGACAATAGGCTGGTGTAATTTTGTATAATGACGATGAAGCTGCGAGGTAGACTATCTATCGTGGTTTGCCAAGACGAAGGGCGCTGTGCAGGGTTAGCAGCTCGGGCAGGCGTGAACTCGATAGCGTTCATAGGAATAGCGCTTGCTTAATCATTAATGTTCAGGGTTGGTGATTTTGAACTGTCGTCTTTGTACAGATATTACGAATAGCATATTTATTAGCAATTGTCATTGTACAATCGAAGTTTTCCCAAGTTACTGAGTAGAGTTACTGACTAGACTCGGTTTTAGCCATCTGCGACAAAATACATTCGTCAATTATGCCACCTACTTATTATGTATGTGATTTTCAAACCGAATAAAGGTTTTACGTGTTTAACAAATCAAAACAGTTTTTGCTTTGTATTCTGAAGATATGATATTTTGATATTTTGTAAGATGGCTCTGAGTTCAACTAATGTGATTGTCAATGTGAATTCAGTTAGCAATAGATTGAGGACTTGAAGGTTGAGATGGTTGCCTATAGTATACACGTGGACCGGCATCCACACTCTTCAAACTGAACACACAAAACGTTGCTATAACAACTGCTTCGCGGTAGATATAAGCGTGGCGATGTTACTTCCCCATTGAACCATATAGGTACATACTGTACCAACTTGCTTGGTGTAGAGTTTAATAATCAAAATATGTTGTCATAACTTCTCTACAACAAATTAATTACCATTTATACTGATGCATACCAAAATAAATAAGGAAATATGCCAAATATACATAAATCACGATTACGGTTAAATTACTCGGCCTACTCAATTGTCGCGGAATAACTAAATGCCTACATGGTATATATAAAATTCAGACTCATATTCAATACGTTACTAACGCGACAGCCCTACTCTACATCACTCTACACCCGCTTCTGCATGTCGTCGCAACCAAAAGCTTATCGGGTGCAGTGCACGCCGTGTTTATTTATCGTCGACTGAGAGTACAAGCCTACAGAAACACCGCGACTAACGCAATAACATCGTGGACTGACGAACATACGTACATATATCATTCGTTATAAAATCGAACTTCACAGGCGACAACGCCGGTACTAACAGAATCGAGTTAAAAATAGCAACCTAATAACTATTTATAAAGTATTCTACTTCATTTAAAAAAGCAAACCATCTAGTTATTCAGACGGTCAATTATGCAGCTCTATAAAAGGAGTTCACTATTAGCGCGAATTGAATAACCGTTTTAGGATTTCCTGAAGTGAATGATTTGTTTGATTTCGCATCTCGTGAGACGAATTTTGAACGTTGCCTCCAAAAAAGTATTTATGATTATATAAATTGAAAATGGCGTTTTGATCATGAACTATTCGTTTAAATCAAAGTTTATGCAGATTTATATAAAATTAAAATGTCAGCATACGTAGTAGTCGGTACGTCTTGGTATTGTTTTTTTTATATTTCACTATTATTTTTTTATATCTTATTAAATATTTCATCTCCTTCATCTTCATCCATCAAACGTTTCTATAGCTGAGCACAGCATTCGGTAACCAGAAAAGGCAAGCAAGTACCGGAAATTATCGAAAAGCAGCCACTTTGAATAGAGCATTAATCAAGTCGAGTCGAACGGATCGGATCAGTTCAGACGAATGAGGTAGCATACGATACCCCGGATGCGAATTTCTCTAGTGCTTCACACATACAGCTATTTATATACGCCGTGACATCGTAATATGCAATTAACTTGAGCTAATTATGCGCACGTATACACAATTGTTGGTGTAACAAGCTCAATAATTCATCGCATATTATTTGTTTGCAGTCTGCATCGAGTATTGTTTGCCGAATGAGTACAAGGATACCGCGATAGAGGCCAGTGTGTGCTCAGTTAATAATTACACAGGCGTCCATATGCCGCATTATCGATTATCAATGTATTTAGTATTATAATGACCGGATATAATATTAGATTGGACATGGTTATTTAATCGACGCAATGTATGTACAGACATAATCATTTTCATGCTTACGTTCTTAATTAAAGTATTCCAACTCTAACATGCGTATTTGTTTGTAAGCCCATTCAAGTTCGTGTTGTAATTATAAATTTCTAATCTAGATTAGATTGGTCATCTCGTATTCGTTAACTCACGATGGGGCATCGACAAAGACCTTTAAGTTTGACGTATTTGTAGGCTAACATTTGCTCAACTTTGGGGTCCAACAACTCTGCGATTGAGCCGTTATTAACATTATTTTCTGCTTTTACACTAACGTTTTTTCTATAGTATGCTAATTATATGTAAAAAAATATCTTCCCCCCCCCCACTTATGTTCAAATCTCATTAAATTTGTTGAACAAACAAACGTTCATGTTAACATGAAAGATAAAAGTTAACCTCAATACAATTAACTGATAAATGTATGCAATTCAAAGTAATCTAGTTCATCGCAAAGTTGCAATACGAACACATTGAAATAAAATGGGCGGAAATTCAATATTATATTGTTAAGCTTTGCTTAGCTCCACCCGCAGTTGCTTGTAGATAATACAAGCAGCGTAGGTATTTGAAATTGAAATAGGTAAGTTGTGGACTATCAATGGTTGTTGTGTGTTCGCGCCGATTTCCTACAAGGATAACTAGAGTGATACATAATGTATTCTTTATTCGTTTATAATATTCCTTGCTGCATCTCTAGTTTTCTTAATATATATTGTAATTAAGGAAACATATGGCAACAAGTGCTGATGGAAATTATTCTGTGTAAGTACATTAATATTAACCATCACACGCGTATATTAACGACTGTGTATTTACACTTGGACTAAATAATAATTATTTTTATATTATTATTATTTACTTTTTAGATAAACGTAACTCTGACCATACCTTCAATAATAACGTGATATTTTGAAAAAATCAAATCACGACATATGTTAAAAAAACAATAGAAGATAATAACCACATTGTCCAACAATAGTTACACATAGAATTATTTCACAATGGAATATTATTACAATACGAGTATATGACGATTTATATTTCAATACTTCAATTGTATGTTTTGTACAAGCCACTTGTAGTCTGGCGTTTGTTGGGCTTAAAAAATGAGTATTTTCTTAAGATTCCTTATTATCGTAGGTTACCCTTCGAAAACAGGCAATTACCGTAGCAGTGTAAGAAACAGGTGATCTTAGATTAGTTCCAGATTACCCAATTTACAAAAAAACCTTCATCGATTACCAACTGAAACTCCTTTACGAATCGCCCTAATCATTACTGTCAACTGTATCAAAATCTTCTTCCTAAGCCTTGAAATTAGACCGCACAAACAGTTAGACACAGGCGCGTTCGAGAACCTTTGTTTTATATAACTACCTAAGTGCTTGCAGCAGACACATTACGCTAAGACCTACAGGTATTAAATCAATATTTCTGAAAGCAGTGATTTACGACAACTGACTACGTAGTACAAATAATGTACTTGTAATATTCAGATTATAATCTACTATGTAATGTAATTAATTAGTGGCCGGTAACGGAAAGTCCGCCCGGTGGATTAATGGATTGTATATTACAAACGCATATTGCACCGAATTGAACGTTGTATTTTACAAGTAATTGGGAATTAAACTGATAATGTTTATGCTTATTGTACATTTTTATTACATTTAACTTTATTGAATTCACACGATTGTAAAGTTAGGGTCATACTACATACTGTACCAACCGTACGTCTGGATACCGCGATCATTAACGTAAAGGGTTTAAAAAATTGTATGTCATCATCTAATAACTTTGCATGTAGGTATATAAGAGTAAAACGTAGCTGTTAGGTTTAATCACGGTATAAAACTTGGTAGTCACTCCAGTCTCCAAATATAAATAATTGTTCTCAGCAAACCCTGTTTTAATAAACAGAAATTGAATTGCGGTCGTCTTATTTCCGGCTGTCTCGTCTACTAAGTAAGTGCAATGTAAATCGCAACCTGGCAAGAACGAGCCAAACCGGCAGCATTATTCCATTTAACCCAAAATACATTAGGCAATAGTTAGCCATTAGAACGTTATTATTTGACCAGGCGAAGGTGGCGTGCCGGACGGCCGTTTCGCTCCAACGAAATTTACACTGGCAGATACGTACAAGGATACCAGACGGTCCGATATTAAAACGTCTGCAGCTTTTGTGCAGGAAACTAACTGGAACCGTTTAGAAAGCTCCAACACGGGCAGCGGAGATAAAAGTTTATGAGTTATACATAAAACGATTTTCAAATCATATTTATGGGTGTCGTCTGAACATCTGCGATGGCTAGTTCGCGGGGAAATTGAAACTATTGAGTGCATAACGCTTTCACGAACAATTTAAGTTTGTATTGTGCTCAGGACGCGAACATACGCTTTTTGCGACGGTCAGCAGACCCCAGTAACTTTATTGTTGTGTTTTGTGCGCACGATTTCTGTCTTTTGTGGCTTTGTAAGATCTGTTTTATTAGCACACTTTGCTCAGTACTGTTCAATATAATGATTTGGCTGGTGCTGTAAATATTAATTGTTTTACTATTGAGCTTTGATTACGTGAGTCTGTATCACGGTAATACTTAGACAAAAATGTGTTTTCACCAATTTTAATTGAATCGGAACGGAGTAGTCATGTTATAATAAAAATGCATAGATCTACAATGAATGGATATATAAATAACGCCATATACGAATAGCTAAATGCTAGAACTCGCTGCGTTATGGATGCCTTGAAAATTGCTGTACAGATATTCAACAATTAAATTTAATGCAAAAGTAAGTAATAATAATTATTATTGTTCAATTATATTCGTATGCACAATATTTAACACTATGTTTTTGTTTTGAAAAAGTCCATCATTTCCTTAACAATATTCGGACTTAATTGTCAATTAAGTCAATGTTATTCGAAGTCTTGTTACGTGGGCGTGGATCCGCGAAAGCTTCCTAATTCTTATATGAATACGTTTAAATGGTAAGTCTGGAGCAAGAGCGACAAGAGACGAGTTATCTTACCCACACTGTGGCTAAGTCAGCGAAACTTGAGTGTAATTTAATTTGCATGGGGACTAAAGTAAAGGAGTCAGCGAGAAAGGGGGCGGGAGCGTTTGTAAAATAGAACATTTGCATATTCTTTAACCCACAGTAATGTTAAATTAAGAATTGCTTACCATACTTTTCGTATGCCCTTCAAACGTTTGTCTTATATAGTCTTGTCTTCAAAAAATTGTTACTTTACTAATTATGCGTATTGTAAACGAAGATTGATGATTGCTCTACAAGTAAGAAACCAGGAAATGTAGAAACTTTAAGTATATCCACATAACGCTGAATACTACATATTTTACTTAAGCTACAAATTTTTAGCGATCCACTGTCGTGTAAAGCTAACTGATTCTTTATGTCACAATTAATGATTTGTCTTAATAAATCCGTTCAGATTTGTCACCGCTTATTGCTGTAAGTCTTGCATTGCGTGGAGCGGGTTTATTGCTTGGTTTATAGCTCTACAAGTGCTAGAACATAATTCAGCTGAGATTTACCGTCGATCTCTTAGGGTTTTTCTATATTAACCGGAACCTGATTTAACTACCTCTTCAACATAACGTCAATCAGAATTTTATGCAACCGTTTATTGCTCTTGTAACTCTTAATGTATTTTTAAAAAGTGCTAGTTTTATTACGTTAATTAAAGTATAAAGATGTTTGTTGATGATGAATCAGATAACCAGATAGAATTATCCCCAATTATAATTACTATATTATTAGAACCTGTTTAACTTGATTTTTTTATAAACAATAAACGAACTAATGAAAATTACCTAACGCAAGCCTACTCGTATTACGTACTCAATATAAATAATATAAAAAAATGGTGCATAAAAAAAACAAAAATTTTTTTTGACAATGTAATGTCTATTAATTGTCATTTTAAATAACAATTTGAAATCTTTGAATAGCAAAAATGATCATCGTCATTTAGGGCCTATCCTGCGTTGCCGATGTGTCCTTGTCACTCCAGATTTTTGACACAAAAACCAACACAGAAACTAATATTATTGACAAGTAACACATATGTAATTATTCTAAATATCTATTATAATTTTCATTGCGATTGTAAGTGTCGTAAAATGTGTATTAGAGGTTCTACGACTGTAAAGAGCTATAATGTACGTATCACCTTTTTAATGTGTCTCCTCACCATACTGTGGTGTGTGGTTAAAGCCGGCACAAAAGATGCACAGATTACTGCAAAGTTATACTATTGGGTGCACCGATAGTGTTTCTGCAATGATTCCCCTCACGAAGTCTTTTTAGACACTAGTATATTTTGACCAGGTATTAGAAGAAGCAGCACTAAAAGAAGGGGAAATATTACAAAACCACATAATTTTAGAGATAATAAAATAATTGAGTATGAAAAACTAAATTGGGACAGATATGAAGTCGCTTAATAAGCAGCTTATGCGTTTCGCTTAAGCCACGACGAGCCCAGCACCACGATACTCCGTCGCGCTTCGTATGTCAAAGTCTTCCACTGCAACTAAAACGTTTCTTAGAATGCATTAATCATACTATTTTAACTTCACCCACTCTAAAACTTACTTGAAAACGTAATCACAGTTGAAATGGTAAGCTCGAAAGAGCTGTTTAACAGCTCCAAAAATTTCTCCTCCCCAATTGTCGCAGAGGGATATGATGATAAAATATACGTGACCTTATTATTAGGGTATTAGTGTTCTATAGGGTGTTAATGTTGCATTTTTAATTGTCGCTAGTAATTACTGAAACATTTCAAATATTCAAGTTCCAGGTTTATATTTGGTTGTTGCTACAAGTATGTAGTGTTTATAAAAATAAAACAGATGTCAACATGACTTGGTTGAAATAACAAATTTTAATTTTAATTCCCAACGAGATCACACGCAAAGTCTACATTTACCCGAATGAAGATAAATGCAAATTGTGTGTATTTACAAGAATTTCGATTTAAACAAGGACCAAGTACGCAGACAACAAAAGATACAACACACTCTCGCATGTGACACCTTGATAACACGTCCACTTAATTAAAACAAACATTTGAGACAAAATAAGTAGGTATTTAATTCGGCAGTTACACAGTACAATCATACTAATATTAACCGTAAAGAGTCATCGTTGAAAATGAGATGCTCCTTTAATTTTCTAGAAATCGCCTCGTCTTGAACTCCGTTTTAATTCGACAAGAGGAGCCAGCAATCAAAAGAACTAACGACGGCTCCAACGAGCCATTTCCATACGCGAGAGGGGCTTCGCAAACGACGTGGTATTAGTTCTCAACTGATTACATTCCACGCTCGCACGAAGAACTCGCATGAAGTAGCAACGAATAAACCTCATTACACCGTGTTAAACATAAAATGGAGGCATTATTTTCGAATGACATTGCTAACACTTTCTGTTGTACTCGTATGTACGCTAACGTAGCAATATCCCTTCATGCGTTTCGCAGAGCGACACCTGGTGCGCCGATGAACATTAACATTTCACGGTACCCGAATAACTATGCATCCACAAATTTTCTTTGAACCCCACACAGCACAAAATCAGGCTGTGTTTTATATTATGCAAAAGGATTCTGTTGTAGGCAGATGGAGTACGGACCTTTGCGAAGTGTAAATAGTGGCCCGATATAGGGTTTCGGCAGAAGAGATCCAAATCAGTCTTTGTCTCGCATTAAGCGCTATCCTTTTGAGAGATTTTTCAACTGTTCTAAAGCTGAAACGTAAAATGTATTGAATGTTGAAATCCTTCAACCTCCTCTGTACGGATTTTAAAATGGTATTCTAGTGCTCTTTGGGTGCTTTTTTCAAATTTTCCTTTATCCCCATTGCTGAAATTCGTCCTTTACATTTTTCTATGGAATAAGAGGCGATTACTGCACAAGCAGTTGAAATTTTGTATCGTCTTATTTTGAAATATCTCTGCGTATTCAGTCGTCATTACTTTCGCTTTTTATGGAAATTACATAATAATATGTACATGTCAATTATCTAAATTTATAGGGCAATTAGAGTTATATGAGTTGATGTTTCAGTTCAACTGAACTTGTATACGTCGCACAGTTATATCTACTGAGACAAAATAACTTTTAATTAATGGATTGGCACTAAGAGAGATGCGTAGCGATTGGGGATAGCGTTCTGTTACAAACATGTCAGGTGCTGGTACCATAGGCATGTATTCTGCCAAAGAGGAAAATTTATTATGTTGTTCAGAACGAAGGTTTGGTAGCCTAAAACATTTTACCTTCTTTGATTATAATGTATTAATTTGCTTTTCCATTGCGAATTGAGTAAACGATACGCGATTGTGTTTCTAAATTTTCTATGATTCATTTCTATGTATTCTACATGAGGATTTTTTACATGTTCTTATGGAAAACTATTATTATTGAATTTTATAATATTGTGTTTCTTGAAGATTATTAGAAAGTCTATGCTTGAAAGCCAATGTGTCTTTGTCCTTTTTTATATTATATATAGCTATATTGTAATCAAGTGTAACTGTATGAAATTGAACTTTACATCATGTTGTTAAATGAAACGATGGAAGTCATGAAATAAATTTAACAAATAGGGTTTACGTCGAACAATCGTATTTATTGACATCTCCCGTAATATAAGGAATGATATTTTGGCTTACGATATCGCCAACCACCGACAGTGTGTTAATGTCGGGAGGTAATAGCCAGATATAAATCACGATCGATCCCCGAGTTAGGCGGAGCACAAAAGCGTAAGAAAAACAATTTGCCGACATAACTAATAACAGGAAGTCACCTCGTTACTCACAAGTGAATGGTACGTCGACAATCTCGCGAGCGCGCCCTCCACTTCTCGACTTAATGAATGAGAATAATTTTGCCAAAATACTTCGGAGAGACGGGACACACGCTCCGGGAATTTTTCAATTTGCAACTGACATAATGTAATAAGAGTTACACCGAGGATGCCGGCGCTACGTAATTAATAACCTGTGAAATATTACCTGTTACAATGAATTTAGAGGATAAAAGTTGAGTGATAAATTTAAATAACAAGGGAGTGTTCGCCGAGTCCCCGAAATACTTGAGAATAGTTTCAGTAGTCCGGGTGATAAGTGGATGGTAGGTGTCAGGTCCGGGCGCTTTGCGCGAATCGTAAGTTTATACTCGCGTGCCTAATGAACGCGTGAACGCGGAATAACTTCGCAAAAGCTTGAATAATGTATGTTAACGAGATGTTTTTCTTGAACGAATCTCATTAACCCACTTTCTGATTGTGCAAATGTAAAGTTTAGGAAGTTCTTATTCTTTCTGGATGGAATTGTTATCTGTATTTTAAATTGAATCACATTAAACAGATGTAAGGACGTTCTCATTAATTATTCGGATAAGTGTAAATATCTAGAGTGTATAATATTTTTTGTTGTGATCATGCTATCTTAATCCAAACTAGTTGACGTACATAAATAGCTACCCCACATGCGTTTTAGTGAAACATTAAGAATGTACTTAATAACATTTTCTTGCATTACACGCAGTACAAAATACCCAGTACTTAAAAACAATGTTTGCGATTGCGGAAACATTGTTCTAGTTTATGACCATTTGTTTACTCTTCACTTTTGTGAGGAAATATTAAAATAAGTTAGTGTTTTATACATAACATACTTTTGCGCGGTATTTGTGGTACGTATATTAAATGAAGGTTACACA
>DWDX01002883.1:0-14179 GCA_018245675.1 Agara michaeli | reverse complement strand
CCTATATATAGATAGATAGATTGTTAAACAAAACACTAACTAAGACGATATCTAAACTATTTTCAAGGTTAGTAACGTTAACCTACGCATTTGACATATTTCATTACGAATCCTTACAGGCTTGCACGCGCATTTATTTGGAGCACAAACCTTATTTGAAAAATACAAAAATCATCAGTTACTTTCAGTCTGTAAGATCTTTCTAGATATTAATGTTTTGAGACCATTAGCATATCACTGTCAATATATTTACATCCCATGTTCAGTATTTAAGAAGATAGAGCAATCTTGCTCCGTCTCTACGCTCCTCGATAGAAGACAAACTGATCTCTTACAAGAATACAAATCCTCACAGATTAGTACCTACGGGTTGCGTATATCTTGTTGATTTATTATTCCCTAGGGGGCGGCAATAAAAACTTTTATAAAACATTATATGTTATAACTTATATGTCGACAGAGTCTTCAAAACAAATTAGGACTTTAGCCTTACAAGCCTTATTTAAGCTATTAAAAGCTATGCATAAGTTGCAACGTTATAAGAACATCGTGGTCCGAATATTGGTTTGGTTCTTGTATATGTAAGTACTCGATAAACTCAAATTAAGAAAGTTAAAAGCCTGGCAATACCTACGATTGTAACAGTTAATCCTTAAAACCAGCTGGGAGCAGCAAATCTGTACGTATCTGAAAGGAGGCTTTACAAAGGGAAAAATACGACACTACAATCTGCATTTCAAAGTCTATTTTTTTCTTTTTCTGAAACCAGCAGTAGCCAGAACAAAGTATTTTTGTGACTTTGAAACCCATAGACAAGGTCTCTAGAAGAGAGTTAAGGACGTACACATTGTCGTATGTTTTCTCTATTCCTACGTCTTACGACTGAAAATCAGTTGTGCCAAATGACTTTGCACTTAACTCGACCCCATCACGGGAAAAGGCGGCACGAGTTTGTCTATGTACTATAGTACATATTTGATTTTTATATATAATAGTTAAACGTAGCATATACGAGTATGTACGTGTACGTTAATTTCAGGGTAATAATTAAGTAACAATAAATAACTATTATAATTTTAGTTCTATTTCTTAAATTTGATCGTTTCACTAACCACGATACAAAAGATGTCACCTGGCGCTGTGTTTGGATAAATAAAAAGTGCATAATGTATAGGCATTATTTATTTCTTCTAAGCCTACGCGCTCCACTCCACCCCGTCCTTCACGTTAGACTAAACCCTGTATTCAGAGACGCAACTTATCTACCTACGTGCAATGAAAAATTTTATATTTTCAAATCCGTCATACCTATATATTTATATATTTAGATGTAACTTGTCATCACTGACAGTGGTAGAAAAATATATCCAGGGGAAATAAAACAAGGAATAACATATTGAATTTTTATTGTAGTATTTTCTTTCGTCAGCCACTGGGATTGCGCGTAAATTATTGTTCCTTTTTTTCTTACAGTAAAGTTGTCTTGGCATGGCGTGCGCTCGTACAAGTCAAACATTTGAAAAATATTTAAAAATACATTAAACATACGAGGGCCAGAAAATAAATACGTCTCCGTGCTTAAGGGTCCAAATTGAAAATCAATAAGTGATATTGTGATATTGACTGAACGTGACTTTTGAGCATGAGGCGATCGGATCCTCAAAATGGGTCGTAAAATAAGTACAATTTGAGATTATAAATGTTAATGCTACAATCGTTAACAAAATAATTAAGACAAGAATAAATTTGATTTATCATTCAAGTTACTAACCTATTCTATTAATAGGATATAACCTGCTTAATTGATACGAAGGGGTTAGGTTTAAGATATCATTTGTCATTGATCTCAATAAGTATGTAATAACATTCCGCTGTTTACAATTAGAGTTTTTACAGACTAAATTTCCGAAAGCGACTTTCATTTTCAGATAATAACTACCTGCCTACTTACCTTATATTATTACGTGTCCAGAAATTGCTCTAGAGCATCTAAAATATTCAATTTTATTTTCGTCAGACGCATTTACCAATATGAATATATTTTAACGGAAAAATATAATGAAATGTGTTATTTAAATCATAGTCCTTATCTTATTCGTTTTCATCTAATACAAATCCTAATCAACACCGCAAAATTGCAGATAACAAAACATAATTTGGCAGCGCAAGTAACAAAACCCCAAATTAACCAAATCGTTCCCAAAAAAAACACGTTGACAGGTCTCCCGCCAAAAGTTAACAGATGCGTTCAGGATTATCGGCTTGTGCAAATACAACCAAATGTCACGGCGTATTTTGGAATGCTACTTTTCACTTTGGCCCTACACCCAACGAGTTCTAACCTTATTTTTATAGCGATAAAGACTATTGTCTTCGTAAAATGAACCAGCAAGTTCGGCAATATGTTTATTCAATCCTGTTATCCTAATTGATAATTATCATTTTTATGGGCTTAGCGCGAACGCGGCGCGTTTGGTTGGTGATAAATTTAGTCGAGTAATTTCATTAGATAGTTCCTTGTATTAGATAAATGAATTCGTTGATTACATTTGAGCGTTATTTGTGTTTGTATTGGGAAAAAATTCATTGATGTCCTTGATAGCAAATAACTAAAACGTGAAATTAACACTCCTGAATTTTAATAAATATTTTGATTAGTGCCCCCTACCTAGATAACATGATTTACATACAATTTAAAATTTGTGTATGATTATTAAGTAAGTTATAATTTTTATTTAGGTAAATCTGTAAAATAACCAAAAATTTGTGTAGCAACCAACGCAACACAATGCCAGATTCTATTCTGAGTTTCGTCATAAGTACCTAGGCATGTAGGATAGTAAGGATATTTGTATATATTTATTTATATATTTATATTACCTACTAATACTGTGGGAGTCTTTAGATCTCACCAGGATCAACACGTGGCAAAAAGCTCAAGTGCAATAATAATAATAATAATTTCATTTAATTTAATCCGTTAATCCACTTGGAGTAACGGATAGACTGCAGGAACGTGACTTCAAATCCCATGAACATTACCATAACTTCATTCTTCCTTACTTACCCCCCATTTATCCGCAGGTGCCCCTCACGCGCTCCTTGGCAAAACAAGGCGTCCCCGCACAGCGTTTACATC
Source organism: Agara michaeli (assembly GCA_018245675.1). NCBI lineage: Eukaryota > Metazoa > Arthropoda > Insecta > Lepidoptera > Hesperiidae > Agara > Agara michaeli. Next base: position 11,040 of record DWDX01002883.1, on the reverse strand, counting down.
CCAGCAACTCCTGGAGTTGGAGAAGCAGTTCCGGATGAACAAGTACCTCTCCAGACCTAAAAGATTCGAGGTTGCCACCAGTCTGATGCTAACTGAGACGCAGGTACTTAATAACCAATGCACATTATTTTGTTCTATGTTTAATATCATTTTACGGCCGCAGTACAGAGTCGCCTGGTATATTGAAGTTGCACTGACACTTTTGGTCCTCCACTTGTACGCAGTTTCCATAAGGTACCACACCTTAACCGTACTCAGCGATAAATGCTACGCTACCCCTATGTACCTAGAAATAAAACGTTAGATATGTCTTCAGTGTGTTTAACATGTGTTGATTTATAGAGTTAGCTTAAAATCATTTTATCTATAATTGACGCTAAACAATGTCATTCTTTGCACTTATGCAATAAACACCTATTTATCTACAGGTTTATGCTTTAGCTAAATCGGCTGTACAAAGCTTTTAAGATAGCAATCTTCCAGCTCATATTCACTGCTTCCACCCGATAATAAAAAAAACAGACAGGAGTTACAAGAGAAAGCACATCCTCCTAAATACACATAACAATACCACTAAAATCTCAACCGAATTTATCATAAGTGAAAGAGATTAATCTTTAAACCCGCCCCACGCAATAACGTTTATGGCGGCAACCCCTATAAGCTGTCCCGACATCTGTAAACTGAAATCCCGGCATCTTTCAAGCTGACGTCCCGCCATTTTGTGTGTCAAAACGTTTTTCGTGAGATCATTTATGAGGGCGAAGTGTTAGGGTGGCGGCTTCGCACAAGTTTTTCGTGCTTTTGCCAAAAGAAAATCCTCATAATTCATGTCGCTTTATTTCTAAGTAGGTACAAAAGAAAAACTAGGTATATCAATATACGCAGGGAAATGTTTTAGACTGAACAAGTCTATGTTTTAAATAATTGTTTCTTATTGTTCTGTGAACAAATAACTGTGCTAAATTGGGTAAAAATTCTTTAACAGGTAAAAATCTGGTTCCAAAACCGGCGGATGAAGTGGAAGCGGTCAAAAAAGGCCCAACAGGACACAAAACAGAAAGACTCGCACAGTCATGCAAACGAGGATAAAAACAAGACGAAGGAAACTACCGAACCTGAAAAACCGCAACAAATGGCGGCAGATTTGACATCTGTCAAACCTCCTCCCATGCTAGACAGGGACAGAATTATCGCGTTGGAGAGAGAAAGAGCGATGGCTGCAGCGAATTTCAACTCGAGTTTGGAAAACAATAGACGCGGGATGGTCGTTATGAACCAAGATGGCGGACGAACCGGCATGGATATGTTCAGGCCGTATGTGGTATGAAATTGAATGATTTTGTTTATTGCATTTCAGTTTCGATTCAAGATTGACTAAGGGAAAATTACCTAAGTTGTATAAATTCAGTTTTCAAGCGTTATAAACATGGAAAATAGGTACATAAATTAAATAGACTCTAGAATATACGAGTATTATTTTATTAATAGGTACTATGAACTGATACAGGCCAAAAATGTATAGTATTATAAAGATAAGCTGTAAATATGAATAATGTTTAAATAATAACACATAAGTTTAGTATATAGAATAATTTTAAGATGTACAGACTAATTTACGTGATTGTTTTATCTGTTTCATTAAATATAGATAATAAATATGTAGATGTACATAACAATAGGATTGCCAAAGATTCTAACGAACATATTAATAATTTCCATTCCCATATGAGTTTACAAAATGACAGGTATTTTACAAGGGTTAAAGTAAATTTTTTTAAACATATTTCAAATGCAGTTTAAAAACGCTATTTTAAAATTTGAATAACAAGCAAAAGGAAGCGCTACATCTGAATGTTTATGAGTATAATGTATCATTTGTTAATAAGTTAATGTCATCTTTATTTCTTAATCAGTATTATTATTAGACTCGTAGAGAATTCGAACTTTTTTTATTGAGGTATCCAACAACCCCACCGAATATCTATCATAAGTCCATATATGTATATGTTAACCATTTATAAAGTAGTAAATAATTTGAAACGCTGTCCAGTTGATCTCAAACGTGAATAAACTTTATTATAAGTCAACGATGTGTCATATTTAATAATTTGGCTGACACAAAAAGCTATGTGAGATTGTGATTGTATAAACCAGCGGTTCCCAAATAGATTTTCGCGCGTACTTCTTCAAGAAAGTAAGACTAGCTTACCTCTAGCATGATAAATCCATTATATATTATTATAAATTGGAAAGTAACTTTATCTGTTTCCTTCTCGCGTCGAAACTGATTTAATTTTATATGAAACAAAATTATAACTAAATAATCAATTATAAATTTTAAACCGATCGATCGGTCAGAGTCACCCCTATTATTCGTATCATATTTGCTTCTAAACAGAAATTATTATAGAATGTTGCGCAAACCGCTTCAAAGAGTTTTGTGTAAATACACACTGGTACGCCTCTGTGCCTCAAGATGGGAACCACTGACATACACTATGAAATTCCATTTACATATTGTTACTGTATGAAATTATCTTAAAACTTAATTAAGTAAATACATGTATACTATATTACCATAAGTACCTACCTATATATATACCTAAGTAATAAAAATTGAAAAAAACTGTACGATATATAAATCTTACTAAGTATAGATACGGTAATGTATGTAGGTATCCTTAAGGCGAACACCAGCAAATTTACGAAAATATAGTTATTATGTTTAAATATGCAGTTTTATTGCTACGTAACCCTTTAGGCTGAGTTAAAATGTAAAACAGTAATCTGTCTTACGCACAGTGTAAGAATCTTTTATTTTAAAAGAAAATTATAGCAACCGAGCTTGCAACAGATAAGATGGTATAGTAGCTGCCGCCGACGATGGCTCTCTCCGAACGACCATAAATGAGACGATAATACGAGCGTGCAAGACAAAGACAGAGACAAAGACGTTTATTTGTACAAATATGGGTTCATACATATAAACATGTTACAAGATTATTAGTCCAAGCCATATTTTGCCGTTTACGGCGTAGGTACTTACAAATTCAGGAAATGACAGTAAAAATACATTAAATATTTACTATTGCTAAATTATTACATGAGAATTGAAACACGTGGAAGATTCAAAACAAACATAATACCGTGACTCTGGTACCCAGCATTGCACATACATCAAGTCATCAATACATCCGGGGCTTACATCGGCTTTGGTGCAATGTAGACCAAGAGGCAAAAATCCGGAGGAAAAAACCTCTGGGCACTCTTTTGGACAATTTTTTTTATGTAAAAGATTGACAAACATTTCTAAGTACATTTTTCTAAGATGTTAATAGGAACATACAAATTAGGATGATCTATGCTGGGCGTTTTTATTCGCTACCTTTTTTCTCCCGGTCTACTATAGCCTGAGCAGCTCATAAAGCCGATGACTAAAAAATAACCTTCACTGAGTGTATCTATGTACTTTATTTGAATTTACAACTAACAGTAATTTCTTGGCATATTTAGATATACCAATACACATTTACTTTCTTTCATGGAAGGAGATATGCGCGGGCAGTCAAGTGCTAAGAGACTCGTCAAAATCAGTATCCAATCTCGAACGTTCTCCCTAAGCTCAAACTCTCCAGGGCACTGAATTAGAATGCTCCCGTGTTTCCCGTAAATTGTAGCTAGGATCTTTGACCGTAGAGTGAATATGCATCTACTAAGGAAGCATGCTACGTCGCAGACCACACACCAGCACCAGGCGAAATAATGCTCAAATGCTAGCCAGCCTATGCATAAAACAAATTAAGGGAAACGACAATGACTTTTTATAAAATTGTATTCTGCACGCTGCCTGTTAACGACAGAAATGTTTTACTGTTTCAATCAAAAATAGAAATATCTACCCACACATTTGTAAAATATCTACGATGTGCCAAATCCGAGGTGCATTAAATATCTATTAAAAATAAATTATTCACGCTGCGAAGGAGTTGCAGGCTATTCTACGTTTAGTAATAGGTAATCATATCTTGAGACATCCTCACACACGGACCTCGGATCCCAAAACTAGGCAGAACCTGTAGTACAATGACCAGACAGCTGATATTCTTATTACGCCCAGACAGAACACGCAAATGTATTTCCTGGCTGGGAATCGAATCGACGATCTTCGGCTTAGCAGTCGACACATATCAACGTAGATAGGTAGGTACCTATCTTCAACTACAAGACAACACAACAGAACAATATAAATACATGGGAAGAATCTGATCTGTTCAACTGTTCATCATCAGAAAATCCGGATAGTAAGGAGCCATGATTATTGTTTAATTACAATAAATACATAGAACCTCAGTCCAATAAGTTCTGGTAGAGCATTTTTTAATGTTATGAACTATTTATTAACTTAAAACTTTTAAAAGGCAATTTTTTTAAACAGGCATTTAATGAAGCCTAAAAACAGAAACGATATTGTTATGAAAAAAAAAGAACTGTCAGTTGAGGCAAAAAGAGCCGAAAAGCGCGGGAAACGGCAACATGGCCGCCGGCGCGGCGGGGCGTTTTCGTTACAAAATCAAATATCAAATATTGATATTCTCTCCTCGATTTTGTATTCTGTTTGAGGTGGGAGATACTATTTGCAGTTCTGCTTGCGATTCGGATTACATCTGTCAATTCGCTGGCGTAATATTTTTGCGAATAAAACTATTAGCATAGACGAAATTCTGTGATAGATAGGTAGCTGTGCGCGGGACACTAGGCACGTAGGAGGCGCTAGAACAAATGTAAAGAAACGTAAAGAAACAATGGATAAGATGAAAATAAATGAAAATGCAAACTTATAACTTTAAATGACTTACAGTGACTTTTAATACATAAGTGTTCATGTGAATCTAATCACAAATTATTTATTATTATCAGTTGCGACAAGAGGCAGGTAATAGTGGGTAGTAATAAAGCAGACACATAGGTGGGTAATTCCTTCTTACAAACATTCAAGCATACTGCGACGGCCGCTTCATTATAACTACGCCCTAATGTCTGTATTCTACATACAAACGTCAAAGTGGACAGTTAGTATCAGACACAAATATTTAGAAGATCCTTCGGTGTTCAGAGTCAGTGTCGAAGTTTCCATACAAAATCCAATGAGAGTTATGTAACATACCATTTGACATAGTAAGTTATACTATACTACAATATATCTAACAAGGGTTTCTTTGTAAAAGCACACAAAAAGCGAATTTACTTTCGAATACTACCTACTTTACGACATAAAAGTAAAAAAACGATCTACGTTAAACTTTTCATTTAACCGACATCCTGTATGAACACAATTTCCCTTTAAACACTGACATTCTCCAACCTCGAAACCATTAAAAACTGGAGCGCAAAAGTCTAGCTACGTACACAAAAACCAAAAGAGACTCGCTTTTCGCGTTGAAAAATACAAAATTCAAAAGCCAAACCGCCCGAGGCACGTCCAGGTCCAACGGCGCAGAAGGCGGGAAGACGCCCGTTGATTGGTGCAAATTGAATTTGGGAACAAGGGGGGTATTGTCGTGTGGCGATCGCCAGCTGATTGCTCGTTTGCGGTGCGCTACGCTAGCTGGATAAGACTTGCAATGTTTTATGGAATGAGCCACATCACTCTTTGAATAAGAACATGCTTTTGTAAATTAATAACAATAGCTGCGACGATCTCACGGCTATCTGATTAAAAATTGGGCAATTGAAAGCTTGTGTTATGGTATAAACAACAGTAGAACTTAAAAAGATTTCTGCGGGAAGGGTGGGTCTCAAGATGTTCCTAGAACATCCCAGTGTTTCTCCTAACTTGCTCAGAATAGCCGTATGCTCTACATAGCCATCATTCTATTAAAAGGATTAAAAAAGCTTGTGCTTGCATTAAACACTTATATCTAGTAAGTATAATATCTATGTTTATTAATAAGCGAAATTTGATGCTGCCTCTAAGTTCTCTCTTGAACAAAAAGCTATATTTGCAAGGTAACCCTCCAAATTCAAAAAGTTCCTTATTTACATCCTTTATCTTAATAAAAAAATACCTAATTCCATTGTGTTGAGCGAGGAGTATCCACAGCACGCTCCGTACGAAAACGCCGCATTGTGTCGCTCAACCAACAATTTACGCAATTTGCGAAACAACGCAATCGTGGCTCTAGCCGAGACACTGCCTCGGCAACGTACTACACAAATGTACTTATACGAAACACGTAGTTTTATATTTTCTATGGAGACATAATTAAAAAATGCATAAGTACTAAAATGAATTGTAGATGTTAGATTTAGATGATATGTTAGAATTACAGATCCCCATGGGCTGGAGCGGTCACTCGTGACTGCTGCCAGCTCGTTCGCTACTCTCCGAAGTCTCCAAACCTAAAAAAAAAAAAAAAGTTGACTTGCCAGTCGAGTCGACATAAAAGGCCTCAAAGGAAATTTTGCCTACTTCGAAATAGCTAATCCGAAGATTGTCACATACTGTGAAATATCGCAATCGAGATTTTAGGTAGATATCTACCGGTTACATGGAACTTCATTCTTTTGCAAATTATGCTAACATTTGTTTCAATATGGATCCGTATTTCACATATGTATAGGTAACTGAGTGTTTGAAAGACGTCTAAAACACACATTTACGTAAAATCAAATTTAAAAACAGATTATTATTTGCAATAGGTATTTGTGACAGTTAACATCAACACTGATCCTTAAAAATTTTAAATTATTCATTACAAAATGTATTTTCATTAAAAACTGATTTAGTAGATGCATTATATCGAGTAGCAGGTACTTAATTGGGTATAAAATACAACAAGAAATATCTCTGGACTCTCTCTGGACACTTAGTTTAAATTTAAAATAGGTAGTTCTCATTAAACGATGTGTACAGCCAAGTAAAACACAGCACAGTTAGTTATCCTAATTACATACATCGTAAAACATATGAATGGTAGGAATTACAGCGCAGTACCTACGCTATACTGTTTCGCTAAGTAAATTAAGCTGTGAACACTCAGTATAATACGGCTCTGCCCGTATTTTATGCCCTAAATTAATACCATTACGTATACGTATTACGAAAGCATTACATTAAACCTGAAAAGAGAGAATAAAAAAAATAGTGGTTCTTAAAAATAAATTTTAAAAATGTATGTATTCCTATTAGGAGTAAACTTCAGTGGCAAGTGTGTAAACGAAATCCTGTCTGTTAATATTTTAAAACAAAAGTTTCCAAGACGAAAGGACAATAAAAATACAAAGCATCACGATTTAATATATGCAGAGTACAACTTCATACAACGCAAAACGACCTGCAATTTTCACAAACTGCCAAGCCAACAGAACGCAAGAACCGTAGTAATCCGGGATTAAATCACTACTAACGCCACCTATTAGCAAATCTCATGAATATAACATGAATGGCTATTCGATAGATGGCGTTGTTGCTAATTTATTGTGCTCTTTACTGTTACGACCACTTTGCTCGATTTTCTCAGGCTTTTATCTAAATTAGTCTCATTTCTTTGTTGCTACCTCTAACATATTTTCTCGGATTACATTCGTTTTCGTAATTTGCTTAATGTATCATAAAGATTTCTGAACGATTTGAGCTGGAGGCTGAGTGGACAAATGTATTTGTGTAATGATGCGAAATGAAATAGGCTTCATTTTATGGTAATAATAAACAAGTAGATACTTTCGGTAAACTTTCTTCGCAACAGCGTATTCTTCTTTTGTATAGCAACGTAATTTTAGTATTGTATCGAAGTTATTAGGGTTTATATTGTCGCGATTATTTATTACCAAACAAGCTACATTGAATATTTTTTATACATAATGAGTAAATGTACCTATATAGGTAGGTATATGTTTCGAAACTATTACCATTTTAGGCAACACCGGACCGAAGTGCCTAATTTACTACGCTACAAAGCAATTCGACTCGCTGTAACGGCGCATATGTTATCTGAATAGCTTTTTTATGTAAACGAGCTGTATATGGTTTATATGTGTGTTCGGTATAACAAGATTTCTTTGTGGGAGGGGCTTTGGTGTATATTTTAAGAGCAGACATCACCACCTAGCCTAAACCGATTTCTTCTAGTTTTCTAAATACTTTATAAGGTGTGACTGCATGAAACGAATCATTTGGTGGTATCTAAAGTTCAAGTTTCTCATACATACATAATAAAAAATTGCAAAAGACTACAGTAGATATCCTGTTTATCATAATATTGTAGAACATGTATTAAGTATCCACGGTTCGCCCAGGAAAGATCCATCACACTATATATACCTGTTACTATCATGAAACAATTGCTATAAAAACCCTTTGTGTTTCTGTCTCAAGCGTGTGGTTGCTAGTTGTCGATGGAAATACAATATCCAATTATTACTGGGCGTCTAGTCCAATAGAAACTAACACGACAGCTCTATAGAATTTCTTACGAATTTAATCTGTATAATGTTTTTCGATTTGCAACTTGACTTGTGGTGGTGGTTTGACCAAACCGTATTTGTCAGAAAACAGGCTAAAATCTATCTTAACATCACGCAATAAGGTCATGCAATAAGCAAATGTATATTGTAAATCGGATCCTTCAAATATTGTAATGGAGCTCGGATTCCCGCCAAATCGGCCGTTTGGATTGCTTTACCCGCCCCTGTTCGTATTGATTTTAATCTCAAGTGCCTATCACTTCGGTGTCGATGATTGTAAATAGCTTTTCTTTATCTGTTATCCATTCCTTATATTTTTCATACCTAATTTTTATTTGTGGTCTTTACGTTGATTTTATAAATTTTCTTGCATTCTTCTCTTAGGTAATTATTCTGAAACTTAACTTACTTAATCTTTAAAAGAAGAGATTTCTAAGTGAGTACGTACATATTTAGCAAATAATAGTTATAGTTACTTGTATAGTCATTTAGTTCTCTTCATTTCTGTACTGACAATTTAGCTAATATTATAAATTAATATACCTATTCAAAGAGATCTAACTTTATTACACTTATAAACAGAATAATGGATTTAATAGCTCATTTATGAGGAAATAGGCAGAATTTATGGCGATGCTTGGTTATAGTGATTGCCTTTAAATCAGCCGTTAAGATTTAACGTCGTAAAGAACATTTAATGACCTGATTTTATGGATATTATATGAGTTATAATATCTGAACTAGCTTTCTTCAGCAATAACTTATCCATTATTAATAAAATCTTGATGAATATGTGCAATACTTTATATTTATTTATTTTTACTTATATATTTATGTACACTTAGAAAAAGTAACAAATACGGAGCATTTTATGTGTGTTGCAAGTGTAATCTCATTTAATATACAATTGATATCCCTTCTCAATATGACAGTAGGAAGAATTGTAAGACATAAAACAATAAAAATTATTGGTTGGCATTAAGTAAGCTAAACATAATTTAACCATGATAAACCAAAGTTATCCATGTAATTCATAGGTCGGTAACGCCATCTTTTGTCAAATTGATTGTAGAATTTGACTCTATAGAACAGAATGACCGCCACCACCAACCTATTTGAAAATCGTACAATTCTTATACTATTAAACTTTGAAGTGCCGGTATTAAAAACAGATGGCGTTGTGATGACAACTGACAAAGTTATAATACAAAAAAATGAAAATGTCTTCATTCATATCAAACGCCACTTAATTTGTAATACAATTACAATTCGTCGGTTAATACAACACAAATATATTTTTGCGCAATGAAGGAGGACATCAAACCTAAACTGTTAGAAACACAAAACAATAAACATTTACTGATTGTATTATTTTCCGTGAAACAGTAAATATTATGTGTGTTGTATAGTAATAATTAAACTGTGCTGTGAAACATGAAGGTTATAGAAGCGAAAATCGTAGTATTAGGATCGCAAGGTAAAGTATATTTGTTTGTAGCTAACATTTATTTTTGTTGTATGTATTAAATAATCGTATATTAGGTCACAACTGATTGGATGAAAACGAGTTTACAACATTCCGTACAAGTGAGATTTCTATGTTAGTAGGATTATTAGAATTCTGTTACAATTTGTAAATTAGTCAGCAAAAAACATGGAAAACCGTACGTTAGTGAAAAGTAAACGATTTCTTGTTTCACTTTGAAAAACGTTTAAAAATAAATCCTTTTTATTTTAATTGTGTATATTTACCTAAAAAAAAAACTTTTATTACTTAAACGATATGACCTTAGCACCCGGTGGTAGCTTAATCACTAATATTTCTTAACATATTCTTAGTAACTTTATTTATATCATTACAGTAACCATTTACACATCTATATTCGTATTACTAATTTTATTATTAACAGATGAGTAATCCATTGTATTATTAACAGGCTTATGGTCATATGGTGTTTTACCTTAATATATAACTAGTTTATGCCCGCGGCTTTGCTCGGGCAGAAAGTGAGTTTCCGAATACAAAAAAAGTGTTATTTCTAAACTGACGAAATTTTATACAATCTGTGAACCCCTGTATTTCTAAAATTCCTTTCTTTTGCTCACTTGCACGATATAAAAAAACCATCTGCAAAATGTGAGGGTTGTAGGTTCTGCAGTTTCGGCTGTGTGCTAATCTCTGGGTTGTCAATCGGTCGCCTCCTTCTTTTATATATACAGATTATATATGTAACTCCAACCCATTTCGACTTATCCCAACTTGTCGTCATCATCTTTATCATCATTGGGAGTTCGTGTAGCACCAGACATGCAATCAAGATCAGTGTGTGAGGTGTGAACATTAATGACAGCTTACTTAGTTTAATTCTTGTCTCACTAAATGGGAGTAGTCCATTTGGGGCAATAGTCGCTGTACCAGCTACTCATGCAGTAAGCTCTCACGTCTAAGTTTATATGTTCATCGCTAGGTCTATAACTTTGGTTTATTTTTTGTCTAACGGAGGAGTCAAGAGTCTCCGAAACCGGCGTGTATGCATGAAGAGAATGATGAATGTAGACGAAGCGCGTCAGGTT
>DWDX01002882.1:0-14185 GCA_018245675.1 Agara michaeli | reverse complement strand
GTGGTCTGAATCTGGAAAATCAATGTTTTTCACATGGTCAATTATATGTGGCATGTTCACGGGTCGGAAGGCCATCTGCGTTGTTTGTACTTGCGCCTGATAATAAAACAAAAAATGTCGTGTATCACAAGGTGCTTAACTGAAGAGTGCAATCTATGCACCAAAATACATGAACAATAAAGGATCATTAAAATACTTGATTTTTTATATTTATATTTTTCCTAATTAAAAATTTAATTGAATAAAATCCAAAGTCTGCTTATTTATTGCCTCTAAGGCGAAACAGACTTCGCCGGGTCAGCTAGTTGTTAATAAAAAAGCACCCTGTTTATTATACAGTAAGATAATTGTTTACATAATCATACGTCGATTTTATAGTAAAGTCGAATCCAAGTAGCCAATGTAACTTTTCTGTTTACCAAATTATACAGACCAATAAATCTATAAAAAAAACTTGTGTTAGTATTTCATATGTATTTGATATGTAAATATATTTTGTAAAACTTGAAATATATTTACCGAATACAATATCCAACATGCACGAGGTAATGTATTTAAAGGCATCAAATTCCGTTTTGCCCAATTGCTCCTCCAAGCGTTCAACAAGCACCGATCCCTGTTCACCGAACACGTCAATGTAATCTTCGATGATGCGATTGTGAAATATGGGCTTAAGAACCTTTCGATGAACTTTCCACAGGTCAACTAGAAGAAAATATATAGGTACCTACATATTGGTATAAAAATATTGTTTAAATTAATGTTTTACAAACAGCATTAATAATACTAATGGACCGGCTAGAGGTTTGGATTACCCAGAGTCTCGCACTCGGGGTCTGGGTTTAAATCCTGGCATGAACCTTTGAATTTACGTGCATTTAAAGTTACACGCGTTTTATAACTCAAGTATATTATTGGTCTCTATACCGGTGAAGAAAAATATCGCGAGGAAACTTGCATATCATAGAAGAAAGGTTTCAAGTCCACAATTCGCACTTGACCCGCGTGGTAAACTATGACTTTAAAACCTTTCTAATATGAGAGGAGATCCGTGTCCCGCAAACAATAAAAGGGTTAAGAAAAGTAGTTTAACATACATATTCTTATTAGGTACAAGCAAATCGCACTGATGTCCACACGCAATTGTTCATATCCTGTTTTTTGCGGGACAGAGCAAGTAGCGCTGAAACTACGCAGTTGTCAACAACAAATCGGACTTGAAAGACGTGATTACATTTGTTATATTGAATTAGAAGACAAATGGAAAACGATCTAATATTGGCATCTTTGAAAATTTCAAAAAAAATTACAGAAAAATTGTTGGTTTGTTTTGAAGTACGAGTTCATGTGTATCTTAAAAGTTAAAGAAACGAAGGATACAATTATTAATATAGATAGATACCCAAAGAAAATAACTCTAAAAACTAATTATTATTTATTGAAATATGTCAGTTTCTTATACAATTATTTTTATCAAGACATACGAGTATACTATATGCAGAAATAGTAACAACAATAATGTAACATATTATGTAAGCAAGGTATACTCACTTGGCGCCACAAAAAGACCATTACCCAGCCATGCTTGTAGAAATTTATACGAAGAATCTTTTTGGAGGCAATTTTCCAAAATTTTTTGCACGTCCTCAGGATTCATGGACACTTAAATATTAAAGGTTTTTCTATTATCTACTCTTTAAATATCAATAATGTATTTATTAGATTAAAATGTTATAGGTCGAAATAACGTAATTTTAATACAAACCTATGTACAAAGACGGTCCGATCCAAATCTTACTAAGTCCCCCAGAGTCTTGCACGAGAGTAGCCAATTCTTTAATATTATTCAAAACTTCTGAAAATTTAATGTCAGTGAAAAATAGCTTATAATGTGACAATTCAACACATAATTACATTTCTAACGATATGTTTATAGATTCCTGACAGCCAAGGACTTCTCTACTGATTTCTATTTTCCGGAAACCCATAGCTTGGATTTATTCAAGAGTAAATAGGCAGTTTAAAGGTAAGACTACTATATCCTAGACCATAGCTCGCTTACGATCAGGTGAGCTCGTAGTTTACGCAAGCCTATTTTTCAATTTAAGCAAGTGTATTACTCACTTTCGGGACCACCAATAAACCAATGAGTATGTCCCAATACAGGGAGGCTCCCCGTATCTGGTAGTGTCTCCGAGAACTCATACAACGGCTTACGCATGCGACGAAAGTACGCGTAATAAGTTAAAGCAATTACAATTATTAGTATCAAAACAATCATTTTGGCTTTTGCAAATAATCACTTTTAAATGTTTCAAATTTTCTTTACATTTGTAGCAATGGCAAAAGTTTTCAATACAAAATTCGCGACGATACTGGAAGCTGGCGAAAGAGCAACGTGGTTTTATTAACAGCATGCCGCACGGTTTATTTAGCTTCAATAAGATACAATAACTCTGCGTCGAGATATTTACTCAAAGTCAAACGGAAGCAAAACGTTGTACGTACTTAGAGTGCTAACAGACGAAACTCCAATGAGGAAATGAAGGCTCTGGCGTCAAACAGAAAAGTAGGCAGATACGGAGATACCATGAGAATTGTGGTTAATTGAGATCATAATGGATTCAAAGACTGATTTCTTCGGATTAGATTAAACCCTTAGTTACCTTTACGATATTGGAGTTATGTAGTTTCTTGTCGGTTTTCTGGTTTCAGTTCAAGCATGTACCTGCTTAAATAGCTGTTATGTAATATAAAATAGTCAGCACGGAGTCTATTTTTATTTGAAAATAAACTACATAGAAATAGGTCACTTTGTTTTAATTCTATACACACGAGTGGTTTTGAAATGAGGTATTACATTCGCGTCCTTGTAAGTACTATGTATCTAGTTTAGTTACATTGGTGTATCAACAGAGTCCTATTCATTAGCAATCCGCAGAGTACCTAATACAAGAACATCAAACGTACACGTATATTTCAACAAATATTTGTACGAGCGAGTATACGTGTAGTGTCCAGCAAACTGGCGTCGATTCAAGGAATGATTAAATGGACCTGAGTCGCTAGCTGGTCGTCAATCTCTGCACTCGTTACGTTTTTAATGTGTTTTTTTTTATATATCAATATTTTATTTACAATAATTGTGTAACTGAAAATTAAAGTAAGTGATCATCCAATCATAAATAGTTTATTAAGATATTTCATTTAAAATGTAAGCATATTTAGTATTATTAGGAAATTCCTTACTGAAAATGTATAATAAGAGTAAACTAAAAGCATTAATTGTATATCCGATAGCGGCGGTAGCAACTTTCTGTCTGTGCGATGCACTGTTTTTTCATCTAAGTAGGTTAATGGATATATTTATTAACTTACAAAGCATTTCAATAGAACTTTGGGGTCTGGGTATTTTAAATTACCAATCTTATTTTATTGATATATTCAACGGCAACTTCATATTGAGAGGATTTCAAACCATTTTCGAATAAATGAACAGATCTTAACTATTTTCCCGCAATTTTTTGCATGAAGTTTCAATGCATAAGTACGACTCATTATTCGGCCTCGTAAATGTAATGTAAGCAGTTATAGCCTAGTGGTGTGAAATTCAGACTCCCACTCCGGGGGTCTGGGTTCGATCCTGGCACGCATCTCTGATTTATCACGTCCGTTTTATAAGTAACATTTAAATATCACTTGCTATAACGATGAAGGAAAACATCGTGAGGAAACTTGCACACCATAGAGTTGTTATAAATTATACAATATTTTCTGAGGTGTGTGAAGTCTACCAATCCGCACTTGGCCCGCGTGGTAGTCTATGGCCTAAATCCCTCTCTCTATGAGAGGAAACCCGGTCCAGCGGTGGACCAACAAAAGGGACGAAAAAAAAACATGCTACAATGTTTGAATTTGGACCATTGTACTAATGGCTCCCTAACTATCTGTAGTCCCTATGGTCTCCCAGGTTGTTCGATTTAATTTTTCATATATTATGTTAGTTTTCACTCATCACACGTAAACCGTATTTTTCATTCATCGTCCATCCATCACGTTTTGTAATTTCCTATCCTTATATTCCAATGGTTGTCCGTAAGACATCGTCATTTTAACAGAGAGATCATGTATTGTTTAGTATTCACTTGTATTGTTGTATTGTACACTACGTTTCAGTATTGAAACCTAGAATCGTTTCAGTAAAATTAACACCAATGAGGTAGCATTTTGCATGGTTCTAACAATTCAGTGCCTCACTCGTACCTGCTTAGTATGCGATGGAGCATGCAATAGATTACTATTTGATGATTTAAAGTGTATGATAAACAATATGCATAGATACTAGAGGACGGCCAAAATCAACATAATCAATAAGAGTGACATAGCGTCTTTGAACAGTTTACATCATAGATAATGTGTACTACTTCTAAAATAATTTACATTCATTTTTAACCATCGTCCTCTAATTAGATAATATTGATTAAATATAGAACAGCTATCAAGCATTAGGTGGGGAAGTTAGGTAAGCAATTGGGGATGCAGGATACTAAAATACTTTATGACTTTTAACTTTTTATTGCTAAAAAATAACCATATGCTATGTTCGAAGTAAGAACAAACTATATGTAATTCTTAAAAACCAAACGGAGTGCAGCGGCGCTCGTGAGAACGATTCAGGTCTCGAAATCCGCTGCGTCGACAGCGCTCAGCCCGATGGCGATGGTGAGATTTTTTTTCGACCCTTTTGTTGGTCCACTGCTGGACAGGATCTCCTCTCATAGGAGAGGGATTTAGGCCGTAGTCTACCACGCTGGCCAAGTGCGGATTGGTAGACTTCACACACCTCAGAAAATATTGTATAATTTATAAGATCTCTAAGGTGTGCAAGTTTCCTCACGATGTTTTCCTTCACCGTTATAGCAAGCGATATTTAAATGTTACTTATGAAACGCACGTAATAAATCAAAGGTGTGTGCCAGGATCGAACCCAGACCACCCGGAGTGAGAGCCTGAAGTTCAAACCACTAGGCTATCACTGCTTATTATAATGCTGCTGCTGATAAATCTGTTGGCAGATGATAATTATATTGGTGCTGGTGGTGACCGTTTTGGGTTGTTGGCTGTACTGGAGCGCGAGCGCTCAGCGGCTGGACCGGGCGACCGCCGCTCTGCCCGTCCCCCCCACTGTGCCCATCATTGGCAACGCCATGCTCTTCATCGGAGACACGCATAGTACGTATCTTATGTATTGATTGAGAATGAGCAGGATAGCCAACTCCTCACCAAGTTACGGTGTTCGACGTCATTAGAGTGTTCGCAATGAATAGGCTATAGATAGATGGCTAAATGATAAGCAAGGTGTAATGAGATTTTTTGAGTTTTTAAACTTTTTAATTATTGAGTATTTGAAGTTACTATCTTTCTGCCTACTTACTGCCTACCCCGTTAGGGACCTGGCGTGACGGTATGTTGTTGTTGTTGTTGAAGTTACTACTTAACTTATGTTTATGCAGCACATGTAACTCAAAATGTATAAAAATGCATTATAAAAAAAAAATTTGCTCAGGAAGTAACGCCCATATTCATAAACGTTCGCCAGCAATGTTTTAGCCATTGCTAGAACTCGATGATAGAACGAGATGCAATACACAAAACATAAAACGCCGGTGGAACCGCATCGTGAATAAAGCATAGATTTAGTTTGCATTGAGCGTAAGTGTAAATTGATGGGCAAACATTTTAGTTTTGTCGTACATGTATCTATAGCAGGGATGGCCAACCGGTCGATCGCGACTCTTGGTCAAGTCGATCGCGGAAAGAGATCAATATGTACAAGTTTTGTTTTAATTTTTAAAAGTTGATATATTTTATACACTATGAATAAGTACTTAGTAACTAGTTGCTAAGAATTAATTTTATGTTTGTCCTTTTTATAAAGAAATACTACATGAAAAACTGAACGGTTTCATTTTAAATTTCAAGAAACATGTAATTGGTTTATAAAGTTGACTACCTCTGACATACATTAGTAATACATTAATTTGTACGCAGTGAAAAATATTTGTATTCGATGTAAGTATTTTTCCAGAGATTCTACGAAATCTTGAAGATATAGCCGCGTTAGCCCTTAAACACAAAGGTACTGCGAAAATTTGGCTTGGACCCAAGTTGTACGTAGGTAAGAATTTATATTTATTACTTAATCTGAGATTCATGACCCAGGGCATACCCAATATATGTATATAACTGCCCCAATATTGTATAATGAAGAAGGTAATCATTTGTAACTCATCGAGCGTTGGTTTAATAAAGTAATTCAAAATTAAATAGTTATTGCATCAAATTACAATGAAGTGTCTGATATCTTAATTCAAAATATGACTTGTGTATATGGACAAACTATTACGATCTATTATGATTTATTCAATTAAAAATCATAATACAATTCAATGCGTAGGTAGATATGTATAACTAGCCTTGTAGCCATGGAGCAACGTCGCTGCTACGGCAATTCCGGGTTTATAAAGGTCTATATTTACTTATGCAGTATTGTATTACACACTTATGAAAACAGCCCTTTGTTACAGCCATCGGTAATCCAGAGGATGCACAGGTCATTTTGGAGAACTGCCTCGATAAAGACGTCGTATATCGTTTCTTGCGTCCTTGGCTCGGACACGGATTGTTCGTAGCACCACGTGAGTCAAATCACTACATAGTATAAAACAAAGTCGCTTTCCGCTATCTGTCCCTACGTCCCTATGTATGCTTAGATCTTTAAAACTACGCAACGGATTTTGATGCGGTCTTTTTTAATGGATAGAGTGATTCGAGAGGAAGGTTTATGTGTATAATAACATCCATTATATAGCAAATAAATACTGTTATTTATGATGTTTCTAATGTGATGTCGTAAATAATTACATTTTTTGCGGCGGGGGTGGGACGAAGTCGCGGGCAAAAGCTAGTTTCTAATATAAACAAATGCTCAGTTCACAGTACAATCATACCAACATCCTTGATATTGATTATGACGGAAGTCCGAAAGTAAACTTCAATTTACCGAATCTCGCGTTTAGAATGCTTCAGAAGTAATAAATAATGGCTTATTAAATATTTTTTAGGACTTTTACAAAAGTAAAACTTTGTTATGCTTAATAATACATGTGTAAATGTTATATTAAATAGTTTATCGATAAGTCAAAATACGTGTAAACATATTATATATTAGGATATTGTTATTGTACTATATTATTATATTGCACATATTATGTATGTCGGTATAATGCTGAAATATGAACGGTAACATCGATCATTTAAGTAAATATATCAACATTTTTTTCAGTTGGGCTATGGAAATCACATAGAAAGGTGCTGCTACCAGTTTTTCATAATAAAGTAGTTGAGAAATATTTGAGCGTAATATCCGAGCAAGCAGATGTATTGCTGGAGAGGCTCGGAGAACAGTCGGGCGAAGCGGAATTTGATGTTTTGCCATATATTACTGCTTGCACCTTAGATATAGTGTTTGGTGAGTAATGTGTCTATACTTTTGTGAAATCTTTTCGTCAAAAATTCATAAATTGAAGAAAAACTTATGTTATTACTTTGGATCGTTATTATAAGTCGATCTTAAGATATACCTGTCCATATGCTATCGGGTACTTTTTATAGATCCTTTTAAAATAAACTGATCGAACATAGATTACTATAGGATTACTATCCTGTAACTCTGATAGCTTATAAAGCGCACGTTACGGTAACTCAAAAGGCACGATTTTTCCAACTTACTCCATAAGTAATACACCGTACCAAAATAATCTCAGTCTATCGGTATGAGAATCCGTAGTTGCCAAGGTAAGTCAAGATTAGAATAAACACAAATTCAGTGGGGCCGACGAAATTAGTTTATAACATGTAGTGATGAGTAAAATGTTACTATGGAAACAGAAACTGCCATGGGCGAGAGGATGGACGTTCAACATTCCCCGGACACGCCGTACCTTCGCGCTCGCCACACAGTCATGACAATTCTCAACATGCGATTCTTCAAGGTGTGGCTGCAACCCGACTGTCTGTTCAATTTGACGCCTTACGCCAAGCAACAAAAAGACAACATCAACCTTACACACAAATTCACAGACGAGGCAAGTTCCATAATCATTTTTATTATTACTTCGGTTACTTTATTATGTTTCTTGACGCGCCTTCTTCCTATTTAGGTATCGATTACTTCATCCAAAGTAAAGATACTTAAAAAATATCAGATAAACGTAATTTCGCAAAACGTTGTTTCCATAAAACCTGCGGATCATAATATCATGGGCGTTTCCTAATTTTTTACAAACACGACACATACGTGTTAGATTAAACTCAAAAATAGAAGTTTAAACATTGATTACTTAATCATTTTATAGGCAGGTTAGTTTTACCACTAAATTATTTCAGTACAGCGCTTATAATGAATTCTATTCTAGGTGGTGCGTAAGAAACGCCTCGAATATGAAATGAAGAAGATTAAGGATCCCGAAAAATCCGGTGAGAGAAGCTAGATCGTTATCTTTCTATCATTCTACATTCGCATAGATTCATTTTCTCATTATATCCTCTCTCTCATATACCTACCTAAAGGTAAGGCACTTACTTCTAGTTCCATTTAACAAAGTCCCATTTAATGCTTGGTCCTCCGATGAGGAGGCCGACAGCTAGCCCCGAGCGCTCCGGGACAGCGGAGGCACTATGAGCCTAGCGCCACGCCTTTAGTGGCGGGGTGATATCACCGTGGGGCAATTGTCCTCACGAGTCCAGCACGGGTAGAGAGGGAATCCTCGAGGCCCGTATTCCCCACGCGCGACCAGCGTCGCAGCGTAAGAGGATGACGTAGTAGTAGTAGTATTTAATGCTTCAAGATAAAACAGATGGTAGTTTTTATTCTATTTTTGGTTTGTATTTTATGTGCTGCCATAATGTTAATGTTCCACTTTAGATAAAAATCCTCAACGCGAATGTTCCATAGAGAACTAAAGTTAACGCCAGACGCTTATTAGGGAAGCTCTATGTCCAGTAGTGGTTTTATACGAAATGATGACGATGATAAATTTTATTATCTAAACGTAAGATTCCAAAGGTACAAAGAGACAAAATGTTTACAATTTACTTACATTACTTCGACAAATACAGTTTATATAAGTATTCGTTGGGAATTTTGCTTTACGTCTGTAATTGTCGATTCACTGAACACTAATGCAACGCGCAATACCAATAAAACCCTTAAGAGTCGCTTATAGAAATAACAACGGCGACAAACAATGGGCAATTTAAAAGTTGTTGGCGTGGATATAGCGTCATTTCCTCGCCCATTACAATTCTGAGTATAGAACACACTTCTTGGGTATCAACTTCGACTCAAGATTGTTAATATTACGAAGCTTAAAGGAAAGATGGGAAAATAATTCATTTTATTGTAATGTCCCCTGGTCTTGCTTCTCGAGGTTGCTGTCAGGACGCCTAACCCCTCCTTGTAGTCGTTTCATGTAGACAACCTGGTGGTCACTATAGCTGTTTTGTTTTGTTAGCAGCTACAGGAACTGAGGCTAGTGTAGGTACTTATCCGTCTAAAATCCGTGCAAAGTAAGTTCGGGTCACTAGTCGACTAAAACCAACAATATAAAAACCAAAATATGTATTGAACACATACGTACATGTGTGTACGTAACAGATTACATTACGTAGTTCAGTCAGTACGTTGTAATGTGTGAATTCTAAGTATATGTAGGTGCTAATAATACCTGGTGAATGACCATCTCTCAATACTCGTTGATGCGCGTTTTGATGCTCATAAACTTCTTTATAGAAAAATACCTATTTTATTATTACGTGTAATATGAAACTCGACTGAAAACGTGACAATAACAAATTAGCAATTGTATTAAAAATAGTAATTATGTATAATATAATAGATATTAATGACGCAGATGGCCAACTTCGCGCCGTGTTAGATTTACTATTCGGCCGGGAGATCGAGTTCACGGACGAGCAACTTCGGGAGCACATCGACTCGATCACAATCGCCGGCAACGATACCACGGCTCTCGTCATAGCTTACACCCTGGTACTTCTGGGGATTCATAAGGATGCCCAAGAAAAAGTGTATCTTGAGTGAGTCTTCCATCCTTATCGTGCACTTACGATCAGAAAGCGTGTTGATATCTAATTAATTACCGTCGCTAAGGACTGTCTGTCCCTTCACATGTAAAAGTCACTCTATAATTTCTATATACGATTCTGTGATTATTATCTGACATATAATTTAAATTAAAAGCACAGCACCCTGTAACCAACGTTACCATATATAAATAGAATACTCGACCAAATAGATCGGATACTGGTTGATGAGGAAGTTAAGAATAATGTAGAAGAACAACGTCAGATTTGTAAGGATAGAAATATTTAGTATTCAGTGCTTTCTCCCCGTTAGGGAAATGGCGTGAAGGTGTACTAATAAAAATTCTAATATTTATAAATAAATAATTTGTAATAATTTTCTTTCAGGCAACAATCCATATTTGGGACATCGAAACGAGGATGTACTAAGGAAGATATTCAGAAGATGCATTATTTAGAGAGAGTTGTCAAAGAGAGTATGCGACTTTACACGGTGGTGCCTATAATTGCTCGTAATGTCGACAAGGATATTTATTTGCGTAGGTAGTTTATGCTCACCATTACGACTCACGAGTTCCGTTTTAGCAGTCAGTGTCTCTAACCAAGAGGCCAGCCATTTATTTTTATATCACATTTTTAGTATTCCCTCATTACGTGTTAATTTCTATTTCAGCACGCTGCGGCGTGACCATTCCTTCGGGGACCGGGGCTGTGGTCGGTGCCTTTGCAGTTCACCGATCGGAGGCTGTGTGGGGACCGACCGTGAATTTGTTCGATCCTGACAGATTCTTACCAGAACGTTCTGTAGACCGCCACCCAGCTGCGTTCTTGCCTTTCAGTTACGGATCAAGGAATTGTATTGGTGAGTTACCTACTTATTACGATCTATAACATTATTAGTCTTTCATCTAATTGTCCCATGGGAAAGTTATTAGTTGTAATTTTTTTAAACACACAGCTATAGCTCTTAAAAAATTAATAACCATTTAGATGCAAATTTTTAAAACGCAAATCTGTAATGGAGTTTTGAATAAGTGTTACAGATCAAATCATTTTAAATACACACATAATAAATACTTCTTATTTTAGGTCGCAATTTCGGAATGATAATCATGAAAAGTGTAATTTCAAGTGTCGTAAGATCTTATAAACTGGACGCAAATGAACTGGGTCCGTTAAAAATCGAATTGTTGCTGTTTCCTGTCCGCGGCCATCAGATGCGCGTCATAAGAAGATAAAACTTTGAAGGCCATATTCAAAGAAGCAATATCTATAATTAAGTACCTGCAAAGCGTGAATATGTTGACAAATCCAAAATGCATAATTCAAAGGCAAAGACAAAGACGTTTATTTGCACAAATATGGATACATACATATAAAGATGTTACAAGATTATTAGTCCAAGCCATATTTTACCTTTTACGGCGTACAAATTCAGGAAATGAAAGTAAAACTTCAACTTATCGAGTTACTCATTTATTCAAATACCTACAATTTAGACAACCCAGGTGCAATTTTGGTATATTATAAAATTCAATAAAAGTCGAGCTATCAACGTGCGCACGCGTTGTACGGAATGTTTCGTATCATTACCTTTATATATGCTTAAATTAATGATTACATAAAATTTTAAGTATTACTTAACTTAAATTTTACTGTGAAGTCAACTATTAAGCGAAATATAAGTAATATCTATGTAAATATATTGAAAGCATACGATTTTACTGTACAGCACAGTACAGGATTTTATGGTACCTTTTAGAAGACCTATAACTTCCATAAATAACCTCATGCATGAGATAAGTCATATTATAAGATAAATAAAACAATGTTCATTTTTAAAATTCGCTTGTAACAGTGGTAACTGTTTTAACTGTTGTTTTCGTATGGTTTAAGCGTTTTGAAAATAAACAGTTTATTAGCTTTTATTTTATATTTTTTTTACTACCTAATCTACTTTCACAGCGACCATACCTTCAGGTAGCCAAACTGCCTATATGATATGTTGAAAGAATAAAATAAAGATAAACAACACTTTTCTATGAGCAATGATTTATTTGCGACGATTTAAAATTTCACAGTAATATTCAAATCATCTGCAGTCACCAATGATGGTGTGTTTTGTGCGGGCCTGCCGGTGAGGTCGAAAGTCATGTAGTTATCGTGGTCAATAACGTCTCGAGAGTCATCTACACCGCAAGTGAGGAATTTGCTGTATTTGTTTAGATCGATAAACCCTATGCCGCAAGGGCGGTCGATTAGGCGAGAAGTCATAATGCCCTCGGCGAAACCGGAGCACACGATGACCGCGCCCAAATCGTCCTTAAAAAACAACAACAACATTTAGCATTACAGAATTATAAATAGTTATACCATAAAAATGAAAAATTAAAAGTCAAGTGCTCAGCTTATGAAAACAAACATTTTAATGCAAAAAAAATATTCATCGTGTGATTGTATGAACATTATGTTTAATATAAGTATATATATAACTTAGGTACTTACAGGACAAAGTGCACCATATTTTTCAGACTGCAATAAAATTCGTCGTAAGTAGGTATATTAGGATATCTTAAGTACGATTCAATTGAATTGCACCGTAATATGAATACAAGAGAGGAGCTAATAATATAGCTGAGACAAGTAAGCAAGAACTGCGTAGAACATTACGAGAGCACACTGCAATAATAAAGCCATAGCTACGACGAGAATCAAGAAACTAATGACAAACTTCATACGTAAATAGGTGCATATCCTTCATATATAATACGCATATCGTATTAATATACTTGATCGCAGAAATATTATTGCGTTACAAAAAAGATCACTTGGCGGCAACTCGGTTATGATTGACATTGAGTTTGTAGTATATATATGCTTTATATATATAGCACATATATATATATATATATATATATATATACTCCCCCACGTTTATAAAATTAGTCAAATATTATATCTATCTACCCACAAGCTACAATCTCCTAATATTACAATGCAATTGAAAGGACCAGATTCAGCGATATGTCAATAAATGTCAACGGGACCTTGCAGGGCGGTTGTTGTATGCACAGATATTTGGTTTCATAGTTCCACATCTGAAGACAGTGTTCCGTAGGCATTATTTTCACGTCCACACGGCGAAGGTGAATAAGCAACGGAATCAAATACCCCTGAAAATGTTTAAGTACCATTTATAAATAAAACGTGGTTAAACAAATACTTCAACCTTGACACCCTAGCCTGCTTAAAGTACCGGCGTTGTGCGGCTTGTTTGACCATTTATTTGCTAATTATTTTCTTAAACATTACACATTTAAAATGTGAAAGTGAATAATTTTTTTTATTTGAATTGTTCATCTTTTGAAATTTACATAAATTACAAATATTAATAAGCATAGTATAAAATATAAAACAACATCAGAGACTTTGTGAAGTGTTGAAGGTCAATTGAACTTTTAAAGGGCATTTAAAGCAATAACACATAAATCGTACTAACATATTATTCAGAGATGTAAGCTCATGTGATACTACGTATGTACACCCGTTTTACTTAAGCGATATACATGAACTGCAGTGACAATCACTGTTTTAGGTCAAATCATGTGTAGGTCAGTGAATCAATAATAGGCGATTATAGCAGACCTAAGACTAATACCGATACTCTATACTTCCATACTAATATTATAAATGCGAAAGTGTGTTTGTTTGTCCTTCTTTCAAGTCATAACGGAGCAACGGATCGATATGATTTTTGGTATGGAGGTACTAGAAGGCCTGAAGAGTGTCTTAGGCTTTTTTCCGGAATTATATATTATTGCTACAGGAAACAAGCTTTAATCAAATAAGCTCTACAGATGGCGCGACTTGCACAATAACAGTATGAAGTGTGACTAAAATATTTTTTTAATGACTCAATAATACAGATTACTGTTGGATTTTTCTAATTTAGAATTTCTAGTAGTGACCCAGAGTCTGGATGTGTGCCCGATGCATGGCAACAGGCTCACCACCTATTCCA
>DWDX01002881.1:0-14185 GCA_018245675.1 Agara michaeli | reverse complement strand
GTAACAAATTACCTTCACTGAAATTAAGAACAATCTAAATAAAAACTAATGTATATATACTATACAGAACAAACAAACGTGCTCATCGCACAAATGTTTGTCTTAGTGGGAATCGAACTCGACATCCGGTGTAGCAGTCGGCATCTACCTGCTAGACCAAGAGGCCAGTCATACTTTTGATATCGTACCTCCATCAGACAGAGGATGGCAATCTTCTGCCTCAGTTGTCTGTCAGCGCGGTGCAGCTCTGGATTGGCGGCCTGTGATCTGAAAAGCAAAAAAAACATAACAACATCAAGGCAGAGAGCAAGGCATATATAAAGGCAGTGTTGCCAATAACCGTGATAAACCTAAAACTGGCAAATGTCAAAAAAAAATAACAAAGTGCTTATTTTGTATTAATATGGATATATTTAAAGACTTTACAAAAATGTTTACATCAATACATACTTTACAGCTTCGAATGTACAATAATTGAGAAATAAAATGAACCCGATTTGTTAACTTACATTTATCATAAATTTATGTGAAATATTAAAAATACATGAAATCAATTCCATGCTCCAACATAAACTATGATATTATTGAGGTGATCCTGATACCTGATCTTCTCAAAGGTGACCACGTCGCCGGCAGCGACCGCCTTCACCAGCTCGCAGGCCCACGCGTCTGGTGTACCCTCCAGGGATTCCAAGATCGGATGAGCCAGCTAGAATGGAGAAAAAATATTCTTGTATAACATTGGCCATCATACTACATACTTGTACTAAATACAGCAGCTCAGATATTTGTGTCACTTATAGAAATTCCTATGAATGTACAAATGATCGCTGAGAATTCTTTAGCAAATGACATCTGTACAAATAAAAAAAATCGGAGTGTCTGTTTGTAATATTACAATTACTGCTTTTTACTAAATGCATATGTATGTATACACGGTAGGTATACCAAAACAACATTTTTTTTACAATGTTTGTCACAGTCTGTTGGTTTGTTCCTGCTAATCTCTGGAACGGCAGGACCGATTTTGAGGGGACTTTCACTGGCAGATAACTGATGTACTAAGGAGTAACTTACGCTTCTTTTATTTCGATTAATATTCAAACGCGAACAAAGTCGCGGGCACAGCTAGTCATGAATAAAACAAATGGGAAAATGAAAATATATAATCACCAGCTCTCCCAAATCGTACACCGTGGGCGCTATGACCGCGGCGAGCGCCAGCCGCAGGGCTGTAGCCTTGCGGACCTCCGGGGGCAGCGCCGTACCGCCCTTCTCGCAGCCCACGTAGCGCAACGCCGCGCGGTAGTACTTCGCCATTGGCCCTCGGACCCTGCATATACCAAAAGATTATATACCACATTATATCATCAGTCGGTATTTGTCCACTGAGTCTTAATGAGTGCCCTTTTCCCCTGTCCTGGCCTTGCCCCACCTAACTTCTACCTGCAGCCTCTAGATCATGATCACCAACACCAGAGCATCTTACACTACATTTGCCAACATTACTATATAAAGCCTCAATTAAAAATTATATAATCCACATATTATGCTCTGTATTTAGAGTTTAAAATGTCACTATATAATTAATTATATTTTATTATTGAATATTGTGAGCTAGTGAGAAAGACCGTAAAATTGTCCTTGTTTAGAATCAAACTCATTATCACCAATTTAGGACTCGGGGTCTCCAAACACTAGACCAAGAGCCCTAGATAGTAAAACCCAGCCAGATTGTAAAATAAATTTGTATGTAACACCTAATCTAGTGGTGTATGAATGGAATGTGCAAAAATATACCTATAATACTCGGAGGCTAGTTTGTAGAACCTGCCGTGTACGGGGGTGATCCCGTCGGCATCCTCCAACGAGCCTTCGAGCTGCTCTATGATCTTCTCCGTGGCATCCAGGTCATTGAGTTGTTCTAAATATATCTGACCTTGGAATACCTGGAACATAAAAAAAATTAAAGATTAACATACTGCTCTTATTTGACTGACTCAAAAACCCAGCACTTTGCACAACTTTCTTGAAAACTCACTCCAGTAATATGTCAGCCTGAACTTATATAGTGTGTTATATCAAGACATGTTATGTACCTTACACAGAGCCAGCGCTTCATCGTTCATCTTAACCTTCGTCTCCACCTTCTCGAGGAATGTGATTGCATCTCTTTTATTGTTGTACTGCTCCACTATGTAAGCACTTATTTCAACCAGTGAAAGTGGATTGATTCTGGAAATTGAACGTCTCGTTATTGATAAAAATTAATAATATAAAGGATGTCCATCGTGTCACTGATATTTTATACCCTTTGCACTACGCCTTCTCCATTAGGCACCTGTGATGTTCCTTAAATATAATAATATAAATAAAAGCACCAAAGCCATTTGCCTTACATCCTCCAGATGACAAATCTTTTCGTTAATATCACGGAAGTGGCCAACTGAAGCAGGCGTATGAATTAGGTGGTCAGTACAAACCAATTGCACCAGAATCCATGTTAAATGCTTTTAACGAGAGAAATTGCCAAAAGAGAAATGGTTGATAATATAAAGCATACAATTCGAAATATTAATAACAAAGTGGTAGCAAAGTAAACTTGCCACTCATTGGCAAAGTACAAAGTGCCGGAATGATATTTGTTACCTATTGTTTTGGTATGTATTAAGGTTAGTGACTTGCATATCTCTTACTTGTTCTCGAATATACTGAGGAAGTTATTGTACAGCTGGATGAGGTTGTCGCCTCGCTGCAGTGACGGCTGCTTGACGAAGTCCTGTAGTTTCAGAGTCAGTTGGTGCCATAATCTGCGAAACATAACCAATACATAATATTTAGCGACATTTAACAGAAAAGCTATGATAAAAATTCTATGCTTACTTTTTATTATAGAGCTCTTCTAACTGAGCCCAATCCGCCGCCAAGTCTGGTTCAGATGCCTGTTTTTTGGATAAATAATCGTTAACATCCACAATTGCAAACTTTACGGCTGCCATTTTTCAATTTTGTGTGTAATCATTTGAAGTTAACCACGTATTGAATGTCAAAATCCAAAAAATACTTTTTTGTAAGCAAAGGTTAGTACTCTATTCAACCAGTGTGAAGTGAGTTATTACAGTGCCATCTATTGTCAAGAGGACTGCAATGTGAGAAGATATTAGATTTCCTCCCATCTAGCGGTCAACGGATGAAGCTATTTGATCGAAAAGAGGTATAGATGGCGTTAGCTGCAATGCAGTATTTCGTATTATAATTCTCAACATATTTTCTGCAGAGTTCATGATACTAAATGAAACAAAACTTCAGTTGATAGTAGAAATACTGAAAGTAATTATAAAATGGCTTAATTTAATAAGAAGCTCTTAATAGCAAATGAAACCAAGAGTCCTTTTTTAGAAGTCTTTCTTGTAGTGACATTATTGTTGAGTTAGTGGGTTTTGAGCATGACTACTTACAGAAAAATTGACGATAACTGCCACTTATAACCACGTTAAATACAGAAGATATAAAAATTAAATCTGTTTTAGGTAAGATGTAAGGTCCTTTATAGTTGAAATGTAATATTTAAATAGCAGTATACCTAATTACTATTTGATGTGTGGTGAAAAACTACGCATGTTAAAAGTACCTAAGAATATTAAATTAAACAGTTATCTCATAGAAATATACCTACTATGACATGTCTCTCGAGCAATATTTCTAAAAACGATAACAGCATCAATATAGGTAATGTAATGCAACTTAACGCCAAGAAACATTTATTCCAATTGCTAACTTTCGTTTCGTGTCTAAAAGGACAGACATCTAAAAGTCTAATACGGAAATACTTGTGAATCTATATGGAATTCAATTAGGACATAGTTTGCAAACTCACGAGACTTATGAATGGATATTTTTGCGACTAAAGAACAACTCTGTTACATATTTACAACTATAAATATAGGCTTATTAGAAGTTTGGTGTCGGTTGTGTTATTAAATAGTTTCTTTTTTATATATGATGTAATTAGCTAACCAGCCGGCAGCAGTCACGAGTGGACGCTTTGAGACCTGCAATGGACCTTCAAAACGACTGTAGGACTGAGACTTTTGATGTTAATAATACTGTTGGTTGGTTGATATCCATCGATAACGAACTGTTAGGACTATTATTAATGTTAGTCCAGTATCTGCTCTATCAAAGGTCGGCCAAAGATGCGTCGCATGAGGACAGAAATGGTCGGCCGTATACACGTGGACCTCGCACTCTTCAAACTGAAACACAAATTGTTGCAATAACCCTCCTTTTGCAAGGTCTGCTGGAAGAGATTTCTATATGGAATAAGGAGTGCCTTTGTAGGTACTGTTTTGTTCGTGTTCTATGAATTCTGAACTCTGTGTTCATAAATAAATTTAAAAAAAAAAACAATTCCTTTTACCAAAAGTGGTACATGTTCGACTACTTATTAAAATCTTAATTTAATGGAACAATTTAATAAGCTTTTGTCATTATAATATATAACTCGTGTCTCTTTGCTGAATTATTGCTTATATGTTCTACTGTTATAAAACAATGAAGGTTGAATATTATTCAAAATTCGAAAAATTTCACCGCAATTACAGTTGAATGTGGTTCAGAAATTGCTTTTGTTTACGAACGTGAAAAATATCAGATCAAACAAAAGCATGGTTCTAAGAGCTATGTTGAATACTAAATTACTGTATAATTACACGGCTTGCATTTTGTTTACGGAAAAGAGAACTTTTTTATTCCTTTTACAGCAAACGGGCAGATGGTTAGTGGTCACCGTCGTCTATGATCAAAAGCAACACCAGACGAGTCGCCAATGCGTTGCCGGTTTAAAGGAGAGCTCTTTTCACGAGTTTCTTGAAGAGCACCATGTCATAGCGCTCCGGGAATACATTGTCGTTGTAAATAACCTCGTTAAGATGTGAGTTATGTTGATTGCAACAGAATATTTGTATCTCATTATGTGAATTAACTTCAAGAGTGCATCTAAATAATGTAAAGGACGGTCTGTATGAAGATTTCGGTGAAAGTAAAAGAGGCAAAAACAGTTTTGTCAGGACTGTGGCCGAGGGAAGTTCTTGGTCTCTACCTACTGCATTCTCCCAAATAGGGCAATTATATGCCTGTGCTATAGTATGATGTATAATACATATAAGTAGGTATAGACGTTACACCCAGACATAGAACAAAAACATTTTCTTATTACACAAATTTTTATACTGAGTGGCTACGAAGCGCCTGTTTTAAAAATATATAACCAAATAATATACTTATTGTTCTAATGCCTATGAGGAATTAATAAATTATTTTTATTCGTTTAGTCATTTGTAGTTAGATTAAGGCGGGCACGAGTTTTGACTCTTTTGGAAACTACAAAAATCTGGCAGCCATTAAAAAAACCTACTCAACGCCATGATTTCTTTTAAATTCATTGACAGATACAAACTGAGTCTCTCTCAACACGCTAATGCACTTAACTCAATCTCACAAAATCTGTGTCTCAGTAACATTGACCTCAAGGCGACTATAATAATACATATAACCTGTAATTTCTATCGCCGCCATAAAAAAACCTATTAAGAATGTGATTTCTTAACTTTATTCTAGAGTTTAAAAGGCTAACTGCAGCCGTGGCAGCCCGCATATTGGCCAGACGGCCGGGAACGTGACACCGCAAATAATAACAATAATCACAATTCAAAAAGAATATTTTATTTTATAAACATATACACAGGCTAATACAATTTTTATTGGTCTACTTTTTTACGAAATATATCAATCTACCTAGACGAAAGACATTTTTTGCCACGTCCATTCCATAATCAATAATTAGTACCTATTGTGTTTTATAATAAGTAATCAAATAAATGCACCTAAAATGGAATTAGATATTATTTTAACAAATGCATTATTCTGATATTATTGCAAAAACTAAAGCACACTTTTTAAATTAGTTACCTACTTATCTGCAATAGATGCATTTCTGTCCAACATTGAAAACACTAAAATTAGGTTTAAAAAAGTTTCATTCCCCACTCCAAATGCTTATCTGTATTAATATTAATGACTCTGAAGTATTTAGAAAAAATATTACGTAATTTATTTCACATCTTTCAGCCTTTGGTGTTAGGTGTTCCCGGCAGACCAACCGTTTGGATCAACAGATACCGAAGGACATTCAGGCACCGACTTATTTTATCGTTTTACTCGCACTCCGTCAATCAATCCTTTACTGTACTGCTAGACAAGGTCTCGTCTAGTCTACCTCTTGCCTCCACTCCTGGATTTGTGAATCCAGCGGTATTCCACTGTTTACCACATATAATCAGATACTCAAAAGAACAGATTTGCTGTCCATATACAGATTTTAACTTTCCAAAATATTGGACTTCAAGACATATTTATTTCCTTTTTATACTTGTTTACAGATAACGAATATGACAATTCCATAATTACAAAAAAAAATACCATTAATAGCAGTATTCGTTGGAAGTTTACTGACATAAATTAATTTTATGCATTTACCGATAACTATACATATTGTCTGACAGAAATGTATAAATAAAGTCAACGAATATCTACTGAAATATAAATTAGACAAGCAATGTATGATTGGGACTAAATATAATTCTTAAATAAATAGTAAACAATTAATTTCCCTCTGTCAATATATGTAATATTGTTCCTTTGTAGTGTAAATTGTTGCTTGTAAGTGAAAGACATATTTAAAAAATAATGCTACAATTACAATGATTTATGAGGTGTAAAGATTCTCAAAAATTTCTTCTTACAGCACAACAAACGTTAGTTATTTACCGCCGTGTAATAATGACATAGCTCAATAAAAATATCTCTCGAACACAAAAAGTGATTTCGTTTAAAATGAAATAGAATAATATATTCATACAAATACCATGTGCGAATATAAATATGTTGCTCAAACAGTTATTTAGACGTTAATATTTAATATTATACGCAGATAATACAATATAAAAATATACATGTGACAGATTAAAAATTATTGGAATACAAAAATGATTTTTAGATTATGACTTCTACATAATAAAGATTACAATAATTTAAATATTATTTTTCGTTTGATGTTTTAGTATTTGGTGAAAACTAGGAAACAAAAAATATTAATTCCTTTATTATGGGTAACCAAAGATATAGTTTATATACATACAGAAGTATTATTGAATATTAAAAAAATACAGTATTTTACTTAATTTTTTATCTACCAAATATATATGGAAATTTTCTTTGTACTCTGTCCTTAGAATATATAAGTTCGTTCGGAATTTCTATCCTGTTTTAATGCAATACTAAAAACCCTCGAGTTGTATGATTGAGAAACAATTTATATTTTCGGATCTATCATAAATATTTGTGGGATGCAGTTGCCATAATAATACCATAACATTATTATTATTATTTATTTTTTCGTTTGAAACGCTCGGGTTTGTATTCCCGGTTATTTTCAATATCCACGGGCCTACACCAAGTGAATATTGAGCACTAATTGCATTATTTTTTCAAGCAAAAGGTTATTATGAAGTCGATTTTTAATTAATTATCTGCCTATAATGCCGTATCTATCACGAGATTCCAGTATTATCTGGAGACATTCCCGAAAGTCCGGAATTCGAAAAAAAAAGCAGGCACCAAATTCTCTACATGTGATATTTCTTTTTTCTAAACAATACAATATATGGAATCCTTCCTACAGTTGTTGTCGCAGTATTACAAGCTCATTGTCAAACGTAACCCTGTTTCGAATTTTAAAAAAACCGCCATAGTTTGTCTGACACAGATCTGACAGTATTGGAAGGGTCACACCATACTCTACCACGCTGCCCAAATGCGCCTTTACATCTCTCACAAGTGTCAGGCAAATAATAGATAATTATTTTTGTAAATCATAGCCAATAGGAAACTTATTTTAGGAGTGAACACACGAAACATCTAATTAAAGCATTAAATTTGTGTAATAATTAAAGGTATTACAGCTTGGTTGTAGGCTCGCAGGAAGTTTAAAAAAGGCTTAACAAATATCACATTATTCTTACGTGTACGAACACATAGTCAAAAAATTTAATACTAAGTCATTAACATCTAAGAATTGAAAGGAATGTTAATTATTTTAAACAAAAAAAATGAACTTAATGTTAATTAACAATCTTCTGCATAGCTGCATAAACCACATGAAAAGAAGCGGTTAGGATGTTTAGAATTAGCGAATGGCATGTACCAATCGGATAGTACCATGCTAATAACAATAGTTTTATAGAAAGAGTTTAATGAGTTCGAAACCAACCTATATCCTGTAATTCTAATGGCGTGGACGTCACCATGACAGGTTTCTAACGTCATCCATCAAAAATATTAGTGGTCGCGCAATTTTCTAATGATTAGAATATAATAATGAAAAATAAAACAAATAAACAATTACAATACTTTATAACGGCACATTTTTTTATTTCATTTTAAATGTTTCCCGAAAAAAAACGGCGATGATTGTATCGTTTGACGCTTGTACCGAATTTATATTTAATAATTCCCTTACGTTTAATGTCAGAGTCCTAGCGAGGCATGTGTACCGGAAATTAAGTAAAACGAGGCATTCTGGCCCCCATTGGTCGACAATTACCCAATAAAATTAGACAAATGATTTAAAGTTTCAACTAGTGGATTACAATTACGAGTAGTAGAGAAGTAGATACAATGACATAATATACAAAATTTTTAAAGGCATTTTGAATAGCGTAAAAGTTTTTTTTAGCCGTTACCTAGAAATATTTTGGTAGA
Source organism: Agara michaeli (assembly GCA_018245675.1). NCBI lineage: Eukaryota > Metazoa > Arthropoda > Insecta > Lepidoptera > Hesperiidae > Agara > Agara michaeli. Next base: position 5,365 of record DWDX01002881.1, on the reverse strand, counting down.
AATTTAAGAACTCTATAAAAGGTTTAATCTGTTTTAAAATAAATTACACATTTATTTATTTTCAAATGTCAATACCTACTACTTATCAATACTTAATTTCGTTAGACGTATAAATTGTATTATTGTTATTATAATTATATACGAAATTGTCGATAACATTTTTAATCGATACACTTTTTAAAACTTCCCTAAATTTCGACTGAGTATCCGGTACGATATTTAAAAAAATAATATCGAAAAGTAAGTATGACATTAATATAAGAGAAACCTTATTCCAAATCGTTTAAAAAAATATATATATCCCGAAACCGTTACGACTCCTATATACATTTAGAAAAGAGAAAGCATACCAAAACGAACCAGCCAAAAATAGACATGGAGACCAAAAATAAAGTAGGTATTCGATCAGTACGCCGAAGCCGGGCCCCCAGATATCGAGGTTTAGGTATACTCGACGGCGGTTGCCTACGACGGCGGTAGTCAGATGCTTCATTTAGGCATAACACAGACCACGAGGTCGAGAGGCAAGGTTAGAACGAGCGGCGCGCGAGGCTCGGCCCGCTGCCATTCCACCGCCGAGAGTCGCCGCGCGCCAGCGTGCACACCGCCTCGCCCACCCTGGCCCTGCTCACCCTCACCGCCGCCACCGCCGAGCCCGCCGTCCCACCCTGCCGCCCGATCCCTCACCCCTCGCAAATCGGATAAAACGCAAAGCGGTCACCCTCGAAAATCAACCTTCGGTACGCGTCCCATACTTACACGTGCACTCGTTAGTCGCTCGCGAAAATTGTGATCCTTGCCTAGTTACGTACGTGAGCCCTTATCGGTGCCTTATCCGTCGTTATCGGCTGCGAAATATTATCGGGAAGTCGCTAAAAGTGAGTCTTTGTGTTTAGACGGCGCGCGCGCGGCCCCCTGCTGCCGACGTAGGCCTAAATGGTCGGCGTGCGCGCGCTCGCGCCAAATTTTTGCACAAATATCGACGCAAAGTATCCAATAAGATTCTTATAGGCCTATTTAGAAAACCATTGATTGGGACCCCGTGGACTGTCTAGTTTCTGAATGTGTTAATTTTTTTGCAATCTTCGACCGGGAACAATGTTTTTTAAGCGATTTAGTTATGTGTGTGTGATCGGACAGCGGCCGTGTGACCCGAGTGTTTCTTGGTCTCTGTTCTTTGGACATTTCCACTGGATTCTCCTTAAATATGTAAGTACTACATGTAATTCATCTGAATTAATCCTTATTTTATACAATAAAGCAATATTTTCCATTTTTAAACGCCACTTTGCGGCGCAACGCTTGTTCCGCGGACCGCTCTACATCGAAGGATTTTTTACATTTTAATTTTAACAAAATCGCAGTAATATCTCTTATTTCTTAAAGATTACATACATATCTAGCTTATTTATAGCATTTTATTTCAAAAATATATGGAATAATAGTTTTTATAGGCCATTTACGGGGTGAGCTCTCTCACGGGCAATAAAAAGGTAGAGTCTTCAATGTTGTGATTTAATCGTAATGTGTTGGTAAAAATGTACGCTAAAACGTGAAAATACATTAAAAAAGACGTATTTAAAGATATTTTATTGTCCGTGTTTCAATATTGTGTAATCAAACCTGTACCCCGTGCAGGAATCACACAAATAAAATGCATTTTAAAAATCCCTTTCATCCAGCAATTAGGCGTGAATGTATGTTTAAGAATAAAATCAGAAATAAATATACTTCGATAAATTCAATGACGGAAATAGGTACTAAACCTCATTATCTAACACTTGTAAACCTTTTTACTGCACGATTTAGTTTGTTTTCGACATGATTTGTTAATTGCCAGACACGAATTTTATTTAAAAATGAAACCAAGTATTTATATTGAAATGTATTGCTAAACCCATATTAAAGGATGTGAAGATGTAACAGGCATATTCATATAGCTTTGGTATCGAATATGAAAATAGATATAAATAGATATAATATCTTTCCATTGAAAAATTCCGTACATCCTACAAAATACATACATAACGATTCCGACGTCAGCCAATAAGTGTTTATAGCGTTATATTTAAAATTATTTATCACATAATTTACCGATTGTACCTTTTGTATAATTATAAATTAAATATAATTAATAATAAAATAATTATTCTTAATTATTTTTGAGGTCATATTTCAAAAAAAGAAAATCAGACTCATTTTTACCGTGGTGATCGTAAGAGGCCTCTTGGAGGCCTCAGTGCCTATGCCAGTGTAGGCCTGTATTAATAATGTATCCTCACGTGGTATGAGACTAATTTAATAAAGGATTTTAGGTAACATTTTACAAGATAATTACTTCAAATATTATGTTATACAATATTTGTAACGCCTCCGCCTACCCCAAAGATACAAATAGTATTTTGTGTATACGGTTAAAATATTTTTGTTATTAGATAATATATTTTCGATATTATTTCAAAGGAATTATACAAAAGGTGTATTTAATGCTAACAGTACCATTAACTGACTGAATAATTAACGTTAAAATGTCAATATTTAGTTCAAAACAGTCATTAAAAATGTACTTATTCGGCAAATACAATTTGAGACAGTTTTCGTAAAAAACGTAGGCCTGTTCTTTAAAAGCTATACGAAGAATTTGGCTTTATCAAAACAGGTATTTTTTTTATAATATTGCAATTAGATTCAGGTACGTGGTCTAATTAAACTAAAAAATCGACCATCAAGGATGTTAATATTCACCTGAAATATGACTTTCGTGAAGTCGACCTCTCATGTCCGTGTCTGATTTGACTTTTAGTAAGAATATGTTGAATCTATGCATCAAATTATCTATAAACATATTTACGTGGTTATTAAATATCCAAAAAATGTTAATAATACACAATATTATTTTTCATTCACCAAGCTACTATCCTTGGATTCACTCGATTTAACCGTATCTATAGAATAATATATAATGAAATATAATATCTGAAGTATGTTTTGTCTAGTTCCCCCTCATCGCTGGCAAGATATGATAGAGAGTGACAAAACATTCATAGAGCGCGGCGATACTTACAGAAGGGCATTATGTATTTATAATCTGTGTTTTTAATAAAGGTTTCCAATTGACACCTTGTCGGACAACAAGTTAAAACAATAATTGCAATATTTCAGTAGATAACATACATTTAGGTATATGATTTTAAGCACTCGTTATTATAATACTTATTACTTTTTTTATTACCCTCAGGCCTGATAAACACTGTTATCATGGTTCGCAGACAATGAAAAAAATCGAATCTGATTTAAAAATAGAATTTTTGTTTGTCTAAAATAGTTTTTTTTTTACTTAACGCATAAAGGCATTGCGTCCTAGTCAACCCTGGATTATGTACCAGCCTTTGTGAATTAAAAGATAATACATTAAAAGCATCTGTTGCTATAGAGCAGAAACGATTTAAACAATATATTTTAAAAAAAGCTTCAGACGTTCATCCATACGTAACAATTTAAGAAATAATTATTTTATTTAACTCCTATGACTGCCTACATCCAATGTATTGAATGGAGCAGTCAGGTGGTAGCAACCACTTCAAGCATGCTATTGAGGACATAGCATGCTTTCAATAAAACAATAGGTAAAGACAAAACACTTCAGTTATATACCTTTTCGTAACCGATTTTTTTTTATTTATTTATTGTTATCAAGAAAAGATATTGGCAACATATTGACTGTTATTTTATTGAAATTATTTTTTATTCAATTATACTGAACTGATTTGTATTCTAAGCACAATGAACGAATGTTTAAAAGTGGAAAAAATACTCAAAATATGTAAATTCATAATGTTCTCAAACTTTCAATAATGGTTATGGCGGACTGTCGGCTACTCTGCGATCATTAGACGTTAGTCAACAAACGCACTATTACAAAAATAAATGATTTGTGGTAAAGCTAGAGAAACTGCAGCTAAATTATATTATTGGTACTAATTAATAATAATGTGTTTTAAACTAAATCTTTCACTACTCATTTAATTATGTACTGCCGTTTTGTAAACATAAATCCCAGCCTTACCTATAAAATAATTATATTACACGCAAATCTATATGTTCCTTACTAACACTGCTACGCGAATGTTCATGACAATTCTAAAGTTTATCATTAAACACAATCTCATTTTTACACTAATCAGTACAATAACATATCTTGTGCTTGTCTCATTAGTTAATTTAAAAAAAAAAACGACTCTAAATTAGATAAATGGATATTTAGATATTTTTTTAAAATTACGATATAACTAGACCTTTTAAAATAGATTTAAAAAATAAAGAAATATTAAAATTCTTTTTTTAAATTATCCAATATTTGTACACGATCAAGTGTATCCGCAACAGATGAAGAGATATTACGGTTTTGATGAAAGTAAACGAAAAAGTTTATTAAGACTATAGTCGATGAAAATCATTATAATTATTATAATTATACCGTCACACCGGGTCTCTAACGGGGTAGGCAAATAGTACCGCGTGCCAAATATCTCTGTCCTTACTAAACTGACGTGCTCCGTCTACATTCATCACTCTCTTCATGCATACACGCCGGTTTCGGAGCCTCTTGACTCCCCCGTCAGCCAGTGTCTGACCTATTTCGTCGAGATAGGACAGTCTCGGTCTCCTGGCACCTACATCCAACAACACTTGCATTGTGTATCTGTTTTGTCATTCTTTCCACATGTCCGAACCATCGGAACATTCCGTTTCCGTCCACCCCTATGGGAAATAAGTTCAAACCTCTGAATTGTTGAGTGCGTTTTGTTACTTGAAATTTAAACATCGCTAGTTGTAATTGTAACGGTGAAGGAAATCAACCCGAGGAAACCTGTACACCTTAGAGATGTTGTAAAATATGAAACGTTTGTGCGGTGTTTGAAGTCTACCAATCCGCGCTTGGCCAGCGTGGTCTATGGCCTAAAACTCTCGCTGTGAGAGGCGACCCGGTCCAGCAGTGGACTTGTTCTATTAGACGCGCTTAAAGCGTAGTTGGTGTGAATACTACGTCAAGTTCCAGCGTAGGCGAGCACCGTTATACGCGCTGCACGCTTCACATCGGGCTATGACGTCACCGATTTTGAAATCGTTAACGCTCGCTAACGTCATCGCGCTAATGTGACATTCGCGATTTAAATTTCGATTGCTTTCGAAAGTGTTTTTAAAAAAAAACAATAATAGGACATTTCTACATACGGCTGTCTGAATCCGAATTAGATATCAAATGCCCGTGTTTATGGTAACCGGACAATTTATAAACACGCTGTATAATACTTATATATATATATATATATATATATATATATATATATTTGCCTATTTGACT
>DWDX01002880.1:0-14187 GCA_018245675.1 Agara michaeli | reverse complement strand
GAAGGCAATGTTAATATCGGCATACCTAAAAATATTATCCACGAGTTGAACAACAGGCTACGTTTGGGATAACGAAGATTATGGAACTTCTTTAATTTTTTGCAAATACTAATTTTTAAAAATCCACTTAAAATTGTAATGCATATAAACATCGAAAATACTGCTATTCTTGCGCGAAAATTAAATGGACGTAAAAGTTTCTCCCAGGGAGGTTTAAGATCTGGGAGCTTTGCGACCCACACAATATCCATCGTGTTGTATACGAAAGATATTTGGAAATTTCCATATTTGTTGGAAGTTACAGGCAATGAACAAACAGAAAGATGTGCGAGGTCATTAAATACATCACCCATAGATCCTGTCCAGTTATTATTTTCGTAATTACCCCAATCTTTACCATCTGCCGGAGTTTTAATTACTAATGTGGCGTTGAGAGCACTCGTTACCACTTTTAGCATGTCACCGTCCCCTCCCGTAGGTTCCTCAGTGCCATTATGCAGATACATAAAAGGTGGCTGTTCAAACGTGGATACAACGAGCGGACATTTGTAAAAGTCTTTAAACTTGTCGTTATAAAGTAACTGAAAACATGTGTCGTTGATACAATTATTTCTTATGTCTAATCTCTTCGCCTCGCTGTTCTTGCAGTTTTCGGGCAAAATCATATCATACGTGAGCGATATGAGTTCTTCGTCGTTATCATCGACTTTCAATAATATGACGTTGACAATATAAATTTTTGCAAGGGCTTTAAAAATGTAACTTTCATCACAATTTCGTAACTCTTGTGAATAACAGATGATTACAAAATTACCAGTATTATCGAACTTCATGTCTATTAACCATTGAAGATATTCCACTATTTCTGACGACTCTTCTCCGAATAATACGAATTGTGGTACGGTGGCTTTGTATCGTGGACGAAATTTCCCTAATTTTATGACAACAGATTTGTTGTAATGATTTAAGAAAGTGTTCACAGCTTGAGAGTATTGGCCAGACAGATAGATGATTAGTGCAATATAGCGCCACTGAAAATTATAATAGGCTATCTTAGCAGCCATTATACCTAAATTTCTTAGAACTTGTTCATCTTCCTTCAGAAACAAATCAGTATTGTTAATGTCTGCCATATTTTCGACGTCCATTTTCCACTGGTTCAGTCAAAGATATTTGCCGTGATATAAAACGCAATGCCTTTTACGTGCTATTGATTATAGACTAACGTTCTACAGTATGTAATTTATTCATTTTATGATGAGTTCTTTATGATTTCAGACAATAAATTTAATGTTTCTATAATGGCGCTATTTTTATTAACTGATATCGTAATGGTTTTTGTTTATTGCCATCTATATTGACACCTAAGTCTTTCATTATCGTCATCATTTTATCACACACGTCCTCTGTACTGCTGACGTTCATCAAACATCGCCAGAACCAGATGGTTTTCTGGTTTTAGTGGTGCTTTACTGCTTGGAATAGGTTTTTGCAGGTAAAAACGTTTTTTGTGACGAACATTCAGGGGAAATAGCACATTATGCCGGCCACATAATAGACGGACGAATGACCCTAGTATTTAATAAAAAGTAAAAAATTGTTAATACAAAAAAAATCCCATAGAACAGCTTTGTAACTATGAAACATAAGTGGATTCGGAAAGAAATATGCCCCTTTCTACCCCATTAGCTAATAATATACGAATAGCTATGAGATTTTTTAAATATAATTGCTACTACACATTGCTGTATATTAAGTAGGCACTTTATTAAGTATTAATAGAATACACCCGGTTCACGCTGAACGTAGGTTAAAAAAACTTACAATTTCATTAATAAATTACTTGCTGCTTCGATAATTAATTGCCACTGTACCTCAGACGTCAACTACAGTTTTTGTATTTTTCTACGGGATTGTGTGAACACTATTTTATATATACATTCTTACAATAACTTAACTAACAAATCTTTGTCAACAATCGTACAGTTGTAGGTTTCGTCTAATTCTTCCTGAATCAGTATTCATACTGTCCCGTGGGAGTGAGAGATCTTAAAAAAATACAGACGAATTGAGAACCTCCTCCTTTTTTGAAATCGGGTAGAAATAGGATTTAACCCTAACAACGATCATATAAATAATCACCATACAAATTGGTCAATATCGACCCATTCGTTTTTTCTTTATGATATGTAGCAATCCTTTTTTTGTATCATGTCTTCAGGTACGGACTTTTTCTTTGTTACTGCTTTGTTTGTTTATACGTGAGGTACAAAGTATCTCTAGACACATTCATCACAAGCTTTTATTGAATTGAATAGAATCAAGGTAGGTCTATTACAGACAATTTTGGGCTCACTTTCGCGCAGGCTGAATAAATATTTAGTTGAATCTGTCTATAGATTTAAAATGAGTTCTATTATGCTAGGGAACATCAGGTAGGATGTACATAAGCAAAATAAAAACTACAAGCATTAGACACATTTTATTATTAGATAGTTACAATACAATTTGAAATTCTCTCTAGTCCTCATAAATCACACGTTATATGTAATACTTACAATCGAATCTAAGCAACACTTTGTACCTAAGTACAAGAATATCAGCAGCTAATATTGAAGACAAAACAGCATGACTATCTAAATTAAATATTCCAAAAAAATTTAAAGCTTTCCAATACTGTCTACGTAAAAAGAACTGGTTGAAAAACAATTAATTAAATTTCTACTATTTAATTTAAGTAAGTACTCGAAATTAAACGATCATTTAGAATAGTATGGAACGGTATATCAAATATCTATGTCTACAAAATCTCAGACTTTCTAACAAATTATGCTACTATTTTTTTTTATTTCTCGAAATCAATTTTTCTACAACAAAACATAGAATTGATAGAAACCAGCCGACTAACAGTATTGCGTAGCAGCCTGTGTAATGTTCTATAGTTATAGGGATATTATTATCTGGAATCTCATCCAATACTCGTTTATTGGTATTGTTTAAATACATTTCCCAAATTAATCCAGATTCTCTTAGTCTTGTTAAAATGACATTCAAGGGGGTCGCGAGTGGAGAATATTTTTTGAAAAATATCACTGTCGGACTTCTTATGATAACTTGGGGTAAAACGTGTAATTTTCTACTAGGATTATTACTTAGAAATATTTTCACAGTTTCGGAATTCGCAGCCATTACGAATTTTAAGCCCTGGGACAGTTTCACCAATTTGGGATAAATCTCATTGCTCTCTACATTGATCCAGTGGTCATACACTAGAGGATTGTCTATGTAATAGTCTCTAAGAGCCAGTCCACCGCCATATGGATATTTTGATAGAACAGCTTCCTCTATAGTGTCGAATTCTGGAGAGTAGATATCGGTTTGCAGGGAATTTATTAAGTAAACCTGATATAAGGTCCTTGTCAAAAAACAGAACCATATCCAAAATAGAGCGAGAATCGAAAGAGCTTTATTTGTCGGAAACGAGCCAACGGGTAAACCCATGCACAATTCCCACGCGTGAAAAATAATGCCGTCAGGAATGGTAACATTAAGCTTACGTCTAAGCGGCGACAATAATTTGCTGTAAAGAAACGTTCTGAACATTATGACCATCATGAATGTAACGCATAAAGCAATTCGAACGTTTGATTGAAAAGGTCGCATAAGTTTCAAGGAAGACGGTTGAACCTGCGATGGATGTGTTATCCATACAACTGAAACGACCGTATAGTCAATAGACATCTGAAAAGTTGTGAATCTGCTCAGAGTGATAGAGGCAGAAGTCATAGAAAAATTCGCCCATCCGTAGTATACATCTCCAAGGGAACCGGACCACGTGTTATTTTCTTCCAATTTTCCCCAACCGTTGCCAATACGAGGAGTCATTATCTCTAAAGTGAAATTCATTGCCTTCGCTATGACACACAGTAGGTCACCGTCAGCACCTCTCGGTATACCGTTAGTCACATTCATGTATGGCTTTTGAAGAAACGTTGATACTATTAACGGACATCCGTATAAATTTGTTAACTTAGGGGGATACATATTTCGACACTTAAAATGTTCATTCACGAGACAGTGATCCCAATTGTTTAATTTGAACGGTCGAATATTTTTGCAGTCTTTCGGTTGGTAGTATGTATAACCTTTCAATTTGTTTTCTTTTCGGTCGTTGTTTATTAGGATGATGTTTAAAATCTTGTAATTCCAGAATACGTTAACGGCATCAGCTTCGTTACAATCCTGTCGTTGTTCAGATTGACATAGTACAATATATTTCCCGGTATTATCGAACTGATGCTTTTGCATCCAGGTGAGCATTTGCACGATGTCCGGTAGGTCCAATGCAAACAATACGTATTGTCGTGTGTTCTTAACAAAACTCGGGTAGAAAATGCCACGACCAACAATCACGTTTTTCTTATAGGAACGTAGAAAAACTTCAACGCTGCATAATAATGTTGAATTAAATAGCACAAAGGCAGCATGTTGCCATTTAAAGTTGTGCAATGACACCGTGGCAGCACTTTCACCGAACTTTTCATGTACCGATAGATTGGAGGGTAGAAGCATTTTTTCGTTCGTGTTAATGGTGTAAACGTTATCGTTAATGGAAAGCAATTGAATATGTGAATACAATTGTATAAACGTGGGGGCAGTAATCGCGGCGCGAAATCACCGTTAGGGTACAAATGGATCAGATAATGGTGATTTTTAATGTATTATAACAACGAATGTGTTTCAATTTTGTATTAATAAACGTTTTTATGTCCTTTCTTTTTTTCCATGTAAACCTTATTGTGTTCGGTATAAATGTACGTTAATTTATAATAATTATTAATAGATTTTATTGTGTGTGGATATATGATATAAATAAAATACCTGATAGGAATGGTTTTTAAATCAATCAGTAAGAATGTAGTAAGAATAGATGTAATAAAAATTATTAAGAGCTAAAAGCGTTTTTATAAATCTTTTCATAATACAACGACAGCAAAGCAATAAACAATAAATATAAAACCAAAAAATAAAATTTAAAGATGCGGAACGCTACATTTAAATAGTCAATAAAATAATTAATTCGAAGCGCTATCATTTAAAAGCCTCTTTAAGAACGGTTAATCTCAATGCTAGCAACTCGCCTGCCTGTCTGTTTGTCCTACTTTTAGCGATTTAGGTAGGTACCAATTTATAACAGTTACATTAAAAATACACTTGATGACTAATTTACCAGTTTGCTAGTCTTTAACAGACAATTTAGCAGCAAAACAAAAATTAAAGCATCCAAATGTTACATATAGAAATCACGTTCAACGTTTCTGAATGGTCGTAACCCGTCGTAAGCGTTTTTAGAGCCATAACAATTTGGAGGTGTGAATGTTTTACAACGACTACGTCGCGTTTTTTTCGCACAATGAACGTTTTCGACCTTAGAGCTTATTATACACTCGTATGTATGTAGGTGTATAGTTAATGGAAAAGCTCATGTGCGTTTCTAACAGGCCGAACAGGTTCACGGTTTGAATAAAAAAAACAAGAAGCTTAGGTAAATAAATATATTTAATGAAATATAACAAATTACCACAATGATTTATTAAAATTAACGGAAAAAATATTAAATCCCCATGTATAGGGGACATTATTTTTATTATTTTGTATTTCAATATAACTTACTGAAGTTTCAAAGAAAAAGTTTCATTATTGATACACAAACTTAATTATTTTACATTAACGATGTAAATTCAATTACAAGTAGGTACATCTTTGGAAACGAAAATAGAAATGAGTATTTTTGTATTTAACCATAGCCAAGTTCACAAACTCGTATAGCAAACTATTGTCATGGATATTTTCAGTTACTAGAGAGCACTACTAACACGGATAGGTATCGACAATAGAGTAGATATTTTTTTGACTCTGATTCCCAGGCGCTATCTCAAGTAATCGATCCTTTATTTTTGCCGTTCACGAACAGATCATTACTTAGTGCCATTTTATATAGATTTACCTTACTTAAATATTATGTTTTTATTTGTAATTGACTATGCATATCTCATGAGCAAATCAGTTTAGCGTCAAGAACCGCTCATCTGTAGCTCACATGAGCCCGTGTTTCTTCAGATTGAATAGAAGGATTGCGTCACTTACTGCAGCAAACACGAAGCGAATGTTTTCGGTGTCTGAAATCAACCAAGTAGGCACATATTATCATAACCGTTATGAATTATCATCAATAGTTTGAATAACAGCGTGCACATCAACGAAACGATAGGTACTAGGTTTACCGATCCATAAGCATTGTTTTTATGATATTGATATGAGCTCGTGTGATTCGAATATTTTATCAAATAGCATAGTATAATAGTATAGTGTAAAACAGGCTGAAATAGGCATATTTAATAGTTGTCTCATTAAAGGGTTGAAAGTCGTACTAGGTGTGTTAACTCGACCTAGAGAAATAACTTAAGCAATTTAAATTAATTATAGGTGATTACACATAAGCCGATATATAATTAAATTATTTATTTCGTTTATCAACTCAGAACTCACTGTGACGTTTTACTAGAAACTTTTAAATACGAATGTCGTGTATCCATAGGTGGACTCGGCATTAACGATATTGACGCTAAAAGGATGAAATATGTATATATTAAAATGATGTCATTGGAATTACGACTAAGTACTTTACAAATCAGTACACTTTATCATATTATATAATCGCTCCAGTCATTTTTTCGAACTTAGAACTAGAGAAGCCTATATGTGCATACATAGATGTGGACAATTGTTGTATTTACCACTACCATTTCAGGAAGCGGCTAAGAAATAATCAGATGAATAGTAAATATATACTTTTGTAGTACGTAGTCTGCATCTTTTTATATTTTTTTATTCGGCAGTAAAAAGGCTTTATAGATGTTCTAAAACACAGTTTTTGTGAATATTGCAGTGACAACAGACCATAATATCCTACAAGCAAAAAATAAGTAAACATTTGAATACGAGAGTTTTATTAATTTCATACATTGACCACACTATACATTATATATGTAGGTAAATGACAAATAAAATGTCTTTATATATAGAAAGCACACTCCGAGACCTCTTGTTTGTAATTTTGCAGGAACTTAATTTGATAGTTCGTTTTATTAGCGACATGTTTGCAAAGTTTGTTAAAAACCTAAACCAAAATATCCATTGATAAAATATGCCATGAAATAATTCTAAAATCATTATGGTTCGAATTATCAATGTTACCGACTAATTTACGCAAGTGACCTACTTAATGTCAAACTGGACTAAGATCCCCTTTTCAGTAATTAAGTATGTATAATTAAAATTTCAAAATTAAGTCTAAATTATTCATTGACACCATTAAAAATATAACATTTAGAATTACCAAAATATTTATATATAATATTATTTCTTTTCGGTGTCTATGAGTATGAAAATGTACAGGCCTTGGGTTTATAAGCTTGAGTTATCATTAATTCGTATTAGAGTATTTCGAAGTAAGCTCCTGGCCATATTGTATTGACCAAACTAAAAAATCTCTAATACATGTAACATAATAATTACAGGTACGGCAGACTGGATAGCTCTTTTTGAGAGAATTCTTACCGTTGGAGCCCAAAATTTTTTTTAGATACTTCGACTAGCAAACAAACGCATGAGCCGCCTGATGGTAAGCGGTCACTGTCGCCACGTGGACACTTGCAACATTCGAGTCGCCAATGAGTTACCGGCTTTGTAAGCGGAGCCCTTTTAGTGCCTTTCTTAAAGAATCCCATGCCATAGTACGAAGTAATTATTATTATAATAATTTATTTTGGTTTCAGCGCTGTGGTTCCCGAGATACAAGCGTTTAGAACGTTAAAAGCCAGCTGTGCCAATCTGATCAATTTTAAATAGGAAAAATGCTAACTTTACATATGCTAGCCGGAACAAGGAACACACTTTTTCCCATTCGACTAGACGTTGGTCTCGCAGAACTGTAGTAATAGAAGTTTCCTGAACACATTAGTCTGATTATTTAATCTGTGTCAAGCACAAGAGTTTTTAACAATTAGTCGAGCTCGTGTGTGGACAGGTTCAAATGTAGGATTGCGTGTCGCAAGGCAGCAAACACGTTGTTGACGTTCTGAGTATCTGAAATTAAACAATGACAACATAAATTGTCTGAGTTCTATAACATGGCAATTATTCACAACGGACAGAACTGCAATCAGCAAAAGGCCCACAGTGTCAGAATATGTTGTGAAAAATGTTTAATATCGGTAGTGTTCTTCGAACCGGCGTTCAACGAACATAAGCATTTAGCCGTAGTCTTGACTCAGCAACAGGTCTGAAGCGAAATATGTGAATATGTTACCCACTTTTACACATGAAATTTCGCAAGTATTAAATATTTGATCCAATGGAGTTTCCAAAATTTAGTCTACGTACCCAATATTTAATTGTCGAATATCTACACTACCGATACACTTGTATTGTCTTCTTGAGTCTTTCATGAATAGGTTTGAATTTTACATTGGAAATGCTTCTCAGCTACCGTTATGATATGACAGAAAACTACCTTTTACCTATTTCGTTTTGAACATAGTATTTTCAATAATAATAGACGTTTTTTAATTTTATAGTGCAGTCGTAATTACCGCGGTGTCTAGTTACATATCCTATAAAATAACTTTCAACCAAATAGAATAATGATTTATTTGCGTAACCACATTATAATGATATCGCCATTAGTGCTATATTCACGGTAACAAAGAGAACTGGTGAGTTTTGGCGCCAAGGAATATAGCGATGTTAAAGTCTGTTTAATGCTGGTTTGCTAAACAGAAATAATTGAATGGCGATATTATCATAATCAAAAGTACACTTGTTAGTACATGGTCACTTAGTTAAAAAATATAGTCAATAAGTATAATATTTTCTTGTTTCATTATATATGGTTTGGTGACAACCCTTTCACGTTCCTCTGCCGGTGCCCACTTCGGAAGCAGACTTAATTACAGGCTACATTTAATGTATCAAGATTGAACGAATGCATATCAGAATAATTTTCTGTTCATACTTACACAACTGGTGCCGATAGAGTCATCAATGACGAAATAAAAACAAGTCCCAGGTTTACTATGTATAATATCATGTCAAGTTTGTGGTTTTTAAAGTAAATTCGTTCGTAAGGATAGACAAACACACAGAGGTAGATAGACAGCCGCAAGAACAGAAAGACGAGCAGACAAAAAAATAGAGACAGATAGACAGACAGACAGACAGATAGATAGAAAGCCGAGAAATAATAGATACAACAATCGTTATATTACGTTAATTTGTTTGATGTACTCTCCATTTCCGTATTAGGAAAAAGTTGAACATCAACAAATTGAAAATTGTGTACTAGCGACCTTAGAGATAGAATGCTAATATTTGACATTTCACTCATACTACATTTAGTATTACTGTCATATAATATTTCTGGAATGATTTTGTAACTCACTAACAAATGAAATTGAAACACGCAGAAACATTTTTCAAACACAATAAACAAAAGAATAAACAGAATCAGAGGTAAATGTGGTTTTAATATTGAATAATCAAATCTGCCATTAGTTACATATAATAAGAAAAACAACTCACATAGCTGAAAAAAATTATATTTTATGAGAAATTATAATTTACAATATTACATACAGGCATCCGTCTTCAGTCGAAACTTAAGCTAAAACTCTCACAATCTCACGCAAAAGGTAAAGCAACGTTAGACTATAATATAGTTATAGCAACATTTGTGTATTCATTGCCCAATCGTAAAAACAAACAGGTAAGAAACACACCAGTACACGAAATTCAGTCGATCCGTAAGGAAGACACCCGGCGGCGCGCGGCGCGGGCGCGCGGCGGGCGGCGTGCGTGCGCGGCGGCCGACCCTCACCTCACCACTTGCTACTCTCCATTACACCGCATTCAATATCATTTTCAACTTCAAAACAACATCACTCAACGTCGACATACGTTCTTTACTTGTATCAGTCTCCGAGTCTAGCGTCAAAGTTGCTATCGATAGTGGTAATGTGTAGTAGGAATAGTGATAATATAAATACGACCGGTCGTGCACGGGATCGGATCGTCGATATTGGTTCTGATGCCGCGTGCTGCCGATTGTGTATCGATTCGACTACATGTAAATGGGCCCTCCTACCTTCAAAAGTGAAATATAAAAAGTTGTATAAACATCTAAATAAAATCTGTAGTAATAACTATGTCTGATATACAACAACACGCTTTGGTACGTAGCTAGTAAATAAATTGTGCGATAAAAGTACCCGTCGAAGGTAAATAAAGAATGTCATTAGTAACTTTATATTAAATAAATAAAATAATACTCTATTATAACAAATAAATAATTTGATAATATTTTACATTTCATAAACAAGCTCTATAATATAAAAAAAAACTAAGTTAATATTTGGGATTGCCGAATGCCATTCTGAACGCAAACGTCATATCGAAATGCACAATAAAACCGTTGAAGTGAACGAACAAGGAGGTGTGGCGACAGGGAGGGGGCGCGGTCGGCGGCCGCACGCACGTCGCGCGCGGTCCTAGCCACGCCGGGCCTAAATCATCAATATTGCTGTACAAATTGCACAAACAAAATATAGTTCCTATGTACAGGGCTTATTACACAGAGATTGCACATTAGTGGGTAACATCGATAAACAATTTTAATATTGTGCGCTAAGTTTCAATATTACCTTATATTGAGCATATCCGACAGCTGTATCTTAAATAAAGCAAACAGTTTTGCTATTGACAGTACCGGGGCTTATGGTATGCTTAATCTTGACATAATCGAGTGGCTCAAGTTGCAAAATACAAAAAGTCAAGTCACAACAACAAATAAGTTAACACAAATAAGTTACATATCTTCAAAATAGAAACTTTGTTTCTTACTATATATAAAATTAACTAAACAGTAACACGAAGCGACACACTAAATTAAGCATAGCATAATAAAATATTCTAAAACGTGGAGAACGGTAGTATATTTGTTTGTGCTTTACGTTACGATCAACATTTGCCAATAGCAAAACTTGGCACTGAACTGTCAGCTCAATTCACTCAGCACATTTAAACCCAAATGTACAATATATTACATTTTTGTGGTAAAAGCGTTTCGTGCAAAAAACGTCGGTATCGGTTTTTACAACTCACATTTCGCTTTATTGTTATTAAACTTGGGTTTCTAGTAAAAAAAGTTCATATCAAATGCTTCAAAAATTTCCTTACACGACTAACGTAGTTAACTTCCTATCGACATATGTCTAGCTGAATGAATTTCTCATACACGGATAACATTAGGAAGAAACCGAATACACCAGACCGCCGCGTACACAAAGCCTACAGTTAAAAGTAAAACATTCTGCGTGAAGTCAAATCGTGTAGTAAAACACCGTTTTAAATAGAAACAGCTTAAATAATAACATATAACATATATAAAGTAACAAAATTCCAATGTACAAAAGTAACGCGATCATTATTAAAATACAATAATGTTATAAACGTTCCGAGCGAACAGAACACGGTACCATTGAATCGGTAGAGAGACGGGCGCGGCCGGCTCTGCGCGGGTCGGGCGCGCGAACTCCATTGGACTAGTTTGTTCGAATCCATCCGTCTGGACATAATAAATGTATACTAATGTAGAAAGATATTATGGCAACAAACTTTATAAAAATCCTAAAACAATGACTAAAAGCGGCTCACGACGAGGCCACGACTCGCCGTAACTTTTAAAATGCACAATTTAATATTCACCGATACAGACACATACATAAGTCGTGAATAACTTCATCATAAAAAAACATGTCAAAAACCTGAGGCGTCGTGAAGCGCGACGCGCCCTCGCACGCGCTTACTTCTGGGTTAAATGACTTACAATCTAACCTTATCTTCTCGTAAACTTTTAAGATGAATAAGTTCGTCCATCCGATCTCAGTTCGTGAATTTACACATACTGTCGTGAAGTGATGATGTTTAAATTATGCGTTACACACAATCACAGATTTGTGTCGGGAGCCGCGTCGGTGTCGCTTAGACGAGGTTGTACTCCTTCAGGTTGGATTGTAGGATTGTGTCCTTCACGGCGGCAAACACGAACCGTATGTTTTCAGTATCTGGAATTAAATAGGCATTATGAATTAGCGGAATACTAGCGGCAGTGGCCTAACAATTGTGAAAACATGTACTATGATGACATAGTCTATGACTATACGTCCGAAAGTTTTGTCTTGTAAGGGTTTGTTAAGTCCGAATTTTATTAAGATATAACAGAGGGAATCATTGTACTACCATCTGTAATCACACCACAAAACGTTATGCGTTTGTGTGGGCCGCGGACGTGTCCGATGCAGTCATAGAAATAAAACAAACTGTAGTTCCCAGATACACATCTAACGATGTTTTTGTATGAAAACGAATGAGCATGTGTCGTGTGAACATATCGTATGCAAAAGGCAAATTTTTTTGAAAACAAAACTGTGCTGTTCACCATTGCACCTCAATTTACTTTACGGTGTCGCGGAGAATAACATATTTTCGTTAAGAAATCGATTTGATAATAATTTGACTTGATTTTAATAATAATTTGAAATTAAAAATTAGACATGATATAATACGATACCTACATACACGTTGGCTTACTGACACGGGATTATTGTTATTTGTTATACGTTACTTTGATTTCTTTTTGTTATGTGCAAATTAAATTTTAATTGGCTACTTTTTAATAGTAACAATATATGGAGACAAATTGGCACGCAGCCATCTGATCCTAAATTAAGCAGAGCCTGAACTAGTCTAACAAGACAGCTGACAAATGTTTTCATGTTGTGTTACATTATTTAACATTAATATTATAACAAATAAAAGGAAACAAAGTCAGTCTCAACTGTTTAACTTTTTTAATCCATTAAAAACTGACAATATCCAAACCTTTTAGATAGTAGTCTGTTATATTTGTACTTTCTTTCGCGTCTGTACTTTTGCTTCTAAAATGATTTCTTCTCGATTTGGAGATAGATAATATAAATATTAATAATAGAATGCTCAATATCATTGTTTTATATTTTCGTTATATACCAATAGCATACTTGATTTCTTTGCATAGGCAATGGACTTGGCAGACAGGCAGGTGTTACCACCGAAGCAGAGCGAGGAAATTTACGAGCTAGAATTTAGCGGAGCTGAGAGCGAGGCGGCCGGTCTGACGAGCAGTTCAGCGCGATCGGCAACCAACAAAGGCAAATATATCATGTTAGAAAAATGTAAACTATACCTTCTCTTATTAGATGAAAACCTTGAGCCTAACGTAGCGAAACTTATCGAATCACACGTGAGATCAAATTAATATTTCAATTGTAGATAAATTTCACTAGTAACTGATAAGATATTTTTTATTACCCATGATTTCCATAAATACTACCTATAATTTTCATTTTTAAATGAGATAGTAAATATTTACTTTCGTACACTGTATACGTAATGGATTCTTAAATACAAAATATAGTTTCACATAACACGTGTTATTAAAAAATGCTACATGAATAACGCGGCTGTTATTTTGAAACGAGATAAAAATTCTGAACACCCTGACTTGTTGTACCCAGGTTACTTACGACAGAGTTCGACTAGTATCTCTGTACTTTTCTCTTGCACGTAGCTTTGTGCATTTAAATAATTCCTGCTTGAAATGTGCACGTCGCAAATAACACCACCAACTTTAAGTTTAGACTTTTAAAAATTGCTTTACGATGCTATTCAAAATATATGTATACGTAACGTAATGAAAAATATATTTGATGTAAATGTAATTAATTATCTAATATATAAAATTCTCGTGGCACAGTGTTTGAACAAAACTCCTCAACAATTTTTGTAAATTTTTATTTTATTTTAATTTTTTTTTGATTTGGCATTAAAAATACATACATACAACATTTTTCACCTCTCTACCACCAACCCCTATTTTTAATAGCGATATTAGTACTTTAATATTTTTCCAATCGCGGGTGTCCGTAATAAAGGTATTCTAGAAAATTAAAATGCTGCCAATAGGCTCACCACCTATTGCATTGTGGGATTTAAACGTAACTGGTGAATTGTTGGGGTGTACTGCACTCC
>DWDX01002879.1:0-14189 GCA_018245675.1 Agara michaeli | reverse complement strand
TTAATTTGATATAAAATACGTTTCATCCATTAACCGGCTCGGTGAAGGTCGTTGTATGGAGGGATCTTAGGCTATTAGTTTTTCATTTATAACGACTCGATAATGGTTCTCATGTATGTCTCGTGTGTCCGCTGTCCGGTGAACATGACGCAGGCGTTCAATTACCTATTTTGGAATCGGACAGCCGCGTGTGGAATTGTCTGCAGTTATTATCATTGTCCTTTGATCTCGGTTCAAATCATTTACCGCTATGCTGTTTGTCGAGTGCATTGTCGATTGGACGGAACGCCTCCTCAGAACAAGCAGTGCCACGTCTGCCACAAGATGTACAAAAACGAGAGCCGGTTGCAGCAGCATCTCTGTCGTATGCACGATATCGCAGCGGATAACGGGTAAATATATCTTTTTATATACATCTCTAAATGTAATTTTCGGAATTAAATATCTTATTCTACTTTCAAATGTCCATTCCGTCTTTGCTTCTTCTCTTCTTCCTCGTCTTTTAATCGGCATTCCCGCGTAAAAGTGCGTCTAAACTATGCAAAGGAAAAGGCAATACATGCAATGAATGCAATACATTTTAACTACGAGTACGATGCGAATGGAGCGGATGGTGTACGATTTTAACTCGTACACCATCCGCTCTACGCCTCACTCGAGCGATATTCCGAGGTTCTCTCATTGAGCTCGTTCAATATCCATTTCTAGGACGAAGCTATTTGAGACCGATGTCAAAGAAGAGCCGTTGGACGCGATGCCCGAGTTCGAGCTGCTCGAAATAGAGAAGGAGGAGATATTGGGCGGTAAGGAGACTTTGCAAACATTAATGCACTTTACATCGATTTACTTGTCGGCTATTGACTGACAGCAAAACCGGAGGTCGTGGGTTCGATACCACCCGGGACAAACATATGTGTGATGAGCACATTTGTTCGTTGTGTCTGAGTGTAATCAAAATATCTATTTAAGTATTATATCGTATGTAATATATGTATGTTTATCAGCTGTCATACCATGACACAGGCATTTAATTGCCTAATTTGGGATCAGATAGCCGCGTGTGGAATTGTCCCTAGTTTTATTATTATTAAATACAACCCTTAGGACATGGGGCCGCTCAGAGGCGTGTAAATAGCTCTTTTTCAAAGCTTGCAACGCGTTGACGACTCCGATGTTGCACGTGTCCATAGGCGACGGTGACTTACCATCAGGTGGCCCGTCTGCCCGTTTGCTGAATTACATGTATAAAAAACTAGCTGTGTAGAATTAATAATAATTATAGTCCTAGAATTTGTGTAGGTCACCGTTAATTGATAGGAGTATTAATACTGAGTTTCTGACTTAAAATTGCAGAATTCAATTCTTTCAATCGTGATGTAGATGATGAATCGTGTGATGGAGACATTATAGGTATATTTCATAAAGACAAGAATGTTTCGAACGATAATGATAATTGTAAAGAGGCACAGACAGATGTTATAGAACAAGTCGATCATCCTAACAGAACTCAGTGTGAAAACAGTGCAGTTAAAAAAGGTGGTGAGATTAAGGATATATCAGAGGATGTCATTCGTGATGTAGAATCAAGCAGTAAGAGAAACGCGGATCTACCACAGAGGAAAACGAACGTGCGAGGGTTACAGTTTGTCAAAAGTCTTTTAATAAAAGTAACGGATATAGGACATTATATACGTAATGGTAAAATTCAAATGAACGAGATTCAAGGTAACGCAGCTATTACAAAGGCTCCAACAACCGTTCGGTTACGAGATGGGGAATTGTGTCAAATGGGAAACACTGATAATGAAATTCAACAAAGGATACAAAATTCAGAGCTATTAGTAAATGATGCCGTACTCCCAAAACGTAAATGCGACACACAGAGTAGGAAAGATTTTAAACAGCGTGTCGAAAATGATATGAAACAAGCAAGATGTGACCTCGGTGACGACATTGAAGCCAATTCTGATGAAATTCCAACAGACGATAACGACAATCAAATTAATAAGAGAAATAATAAAAAAATATTTTCAAAAGATAAAAATGTAAGACGCAATAAACAAAAATTGAGACAAACCAGAAGAATTTTAAAAGGCAATAAAACATCACAAGCCGGAGACAACATCAACGGAATAGAATCGGAAGCTAGTGATACTGAAAAAAGTGCAAGCAATTCTAAAGACGTTACATCGTTACAAGAATTTGACGATTTTGAAGAAAAAGCCGAGGATTCGACCACAGTTTTAATAGAAGATATGAACACTAGCAAGACGAACATAAATACATATACGTCAATGAAGAATTTTGATTTGTCGCTGAAGGGTCTTTCTAAGACACAAAAGACGGGTAAGTTATTTGAAAATTTAGTGGATTGTAGAGAATATAGATTATATTTTTCAGAATCTAAATAACTACATATTTTCACATTTCCAACTTCGTAAATCATAAATGATGATTTTCAAAAATCACTGCAGTCCTTAAATCATAAAAATTACTCCGCGTAGTTTCAAACTTTCAATAATAGTATTAATAATCTTTATTTCTTATCAAGTAACATGGTTAAACTAGTTTATATTTGACCTCAGGAGACGGGACAGTCGAAGAAGACAAGGACAGCGAATCGTACGCTAGAGACAGCGTGGAGAAACTTTTGAGGGACAAAAGAGAGAGGAACGAGATGGAGCTATTGGAGCAAACGAGACGGGTATACAACGAGAAGATTATAAAAGCGAGTTCTTCACGTAGAGGTAACGGTTATCCGTAACCCTTATGGGTTAAACGCGTTTTGTTAACACTCCACTGGCTATTTGTTTATTTATTCATTTCACTGACACGCCACACACCGCCCGTCAGACACACCACGGCTACAGATACAAGTTTACATGGAATGCTAAGTGACAGCATAATTACAGGCTAAGAGTATATCACATTTTAAACATAATGTAACAAATCAAATAATTCCACTCATAGAACGAATATTAGGGAAATAAAATTACATAACATCGTATGAATTGAAACAAAACAATTGCGGATACATTGTATCAATACACAGTATAACTGAGAAAAGTAGCGCCCCTCCCTTAAAGTGCAATGATAACTTATGGTGAAATAAAACTTTACTTGACTACCCTCGCTTATAAGTTTCCTAAACATATTTGTATTGTAATTCTTTCGCAGAAAAAGTTTCAATAAAATACTACAATAGCGGAACAAATAAATGTACAGAGCGTGCAGAAAGTAATAATAACGAAGAGGTCGCTGTAATAGATGATGATGAAGAAAACGCGAGTATTGCAAGTAACGGGCAAGAAAGAATGAGCAATAATAATAGAAAAGGAGAGAATGACAAAGGCGAAGTGGATAGTCAGTGTAGTGATAATGATATTTTAAATACTCGCAATGCGCCAACAGAAGAGAAAGATAGAGATATCGATGACGAATCTAACGGTACAAACAAAGTGAATAACGATGAAGAAGAGAGAGAGACGGGCAGAACTCGCTTGCGGTCTGCTTTAGGCATCTCGAAGAATAAACGGTATGGTGACAACTTGGTTCGCCATATGAGAGCAGGGGATGTTGGGAACAAGGGTGGAAAACTTAAATTGAACTCTCACCAATGCTACGTGTGTTTCAAGGTAAAAATAAAATTTACATTTTTACAAAATACTTACTAAAAAATCAAATTCAAAGAATTTTTATCCCAAATAAGTGACTTAATGCCTTTATATCCCAAAATGTTTCCTTTCCCTGTGCCTGTGCCTCTTGCACTCAAGCGCTTGCTGTATTTGTTATTAAAAAATTAAGTAATGTCTGTCTCGCTTCCTCAGCTCTACGATACGAAAGACAAATTGTTGGAACACTGCAAGGACCATTTCGAAGTCTGCAACTCGAAGATACTAAAGAAATGTCCGCTCTGCGATTACTCGACTAACTTAAACTTAACTCGACACATGAGGCTGGTGCATAAGGTTGATATGAAAATATCTAGCGCTAAAATAACAGATAGAAAAACAGCCCAAAACGGTTCCAGGTACTGCTATAAAGTTAAGAGCGCTGCATTCGATAACATAGAAGTCATTCCCAGCGTGAAACATTTGAACAACCAGGCGAGTATCGGAATAGATGAGAGAAACAGGAAACTCAAGGACGAGGGCATAGCGAAGACGAAGCTGCTGAAAAAGGGCGCCGAATGGATCGTGGAGAGGGAGACGGCGATACTGGAGAATGTCGATGAGTTCATTCTGCCGCGTTTCGACGAGAAAGAGATACACGCGATCAAACTTGAAGCTGCAGACTATTTGGGCAGGATGAAAAAGTTGCATCGTTTGGCGAAGATACGGAACAAGAAAATGCTGTTTCCATGCGAGGAGTGTGATAAGATTTGCCAAACTCTAAGCGCTTTGAAGCTGCACAGCCGCAAACACAACGCAAGCTCGAAGCCGTTTAAAAAGAAAGTGTGGAAACATAAGATTGGGGTCATAGACAAATTAACAGATGACGATCGTGGAGTTCTGAAAATGGACAGCCGAGTCGCGGAAATCGATAACAAGGACAATACGGAGGATGCTCGAGATAAGAACAGATACAAAAATCCAAAGCCGGTAGTGAATAAGCATAAGTGCGATCCGGAATTGATAAAGTTCTATGAAACGAACGTGAAAGGCGGCGACATAGAGTTTTGGCAGTTTTTAAAGATCTTCAACAAAATGTCGCGCGAGAATGTCAACGATTTCGCCGATCTGGCCGAAAGGCCTGAATTCGGTGTGTATACTCCTGAAACGAATGCCAGTAATGATGGTAATAGAACTTTAATTAGCCCAAATACCCTTGATAATAGAAATAAGACATCAGATTGTAGTGATGTTAGTACTATTAAAACTGCTGAAAGAGATAAGCAAACAGTTGATGCAATGAAAAGACAAACTAAAGTTGGCAATTTCAACAGAATAATCAGAATCTCAAAAAGAGACTACCAGCGGAGGAACGCTCTGAAAGAACAGTTGAGACAGAAGATTGCCAATGAGAAATGCTTCGAAGTGCTGGTGAAGTAGATTATTTGCTAGATAGAACTAGTCATAGGCGAAGACTTAATTGTACACACGGATTGAGTAGGTATAAATGTCCCATCTAGTACCCACACATCGTGAAATACTTCGAGGGATAGGTGGAAGGCACCGAATGCAAAATTATATCTCTACAGATCTGACATAATTGTACATTCATTACTCCATACTTACATTGGTGACAGACACCTATCCCACCAGTCGAGGCTGGAAAGTCTTGGTCTACCTTAGCACCCACATCCATCAACATTATATATCTCTTTTATCTCCTTATACAAATAAATAATTCTTGTTCTAAATAGATTATTTTAGGCACAGCACCCATAAATATTTATGATGATCGGGTATTGAATACTCAGCAATGGAAGTCATAGACTGATGACCGGACTAGTCAATGTGGCATCAGTAACCTTCATCTATCCTGTAGATGAGCTGAGCCGTCTCCATGTCCCTCATGGAAACCTTCCCAGCATTGGTAGTTCCACTGTTAGACAATATTTTACATTCTAAAGAATTATTTAATACCTTTTGTTTGTAAAGAAGTCATTATTTTATGTTTGTTTAGTAGATAATAAAAAAGTTAACAAAAAAAAAAAAATTTTTCTGATCAGTTTATTTATTACATACAAACACATACGAACACCTGAAGCAATAACATTTATTAAATCTCAATCATAAATCATCTTGCCCCATTTTTAACCTACGTGTTGCGTATGAAAAAAATCTATACAAGGTGTCAGAAAATTAAAAATCCCCATTTAATTTTTTATATAGGGCAACACTGGTACAGGCAACAGTTGGGTAAATTTATAAGCAATTAAATTAAAGCTACACTGTATGACTTTAACTGATAATTTCTGATCAACGCTCAAAGCACAGATTACAAGTATGTCAATGCCCTTAGAAACATCAATGTGTTACCAACTCATTTATTTACTTCAATCTCCATGTATCTGAAATTATGAATAATAAAACATTATATCTTTCTGCACTTTTCCTACACAGAATGAGTGCCGAATACTCGGCATGACTTAAATCAAACCAAGTAAAACTCAGTCGGAATAAATTGTACTCGGCCTATCTCTGATACATACTACATAACACTACGTAGATATTACACCCAGACAACAAACAAACATGCTAAACACACGTTTGTCCTGCACGGCAATCAAACCAATGACATTCGGGTTAACTGGACAGTGTCATCACGGACATTGCTACCCACTGAACAAACAACACAATTAACTTTAGTTACAAAATATATTATGGGGCCTTACTGCTTCGGCTATATGAATCCATTCCATTGCTCTGCCAATGTTGTCGTTCTTAGATGGCATCTTATCCCAATTCCAGAAGGTGAACTCTTTAAAACCACTGGCCACCTGGAATCAAGTTAAAGTCTAGTCCCTAAATAGTATCACAATCATAATGGCATACATACTTCTATGGAACCATAACACAGCACAAACAAATGTGCTCATCAAACAACTATGTACATCAATGCCACTACCTCTGCTCTTAGTCAGGGTCTCTCTCCACTTGACAATGAGGCCCCACAAAAAGGGTTGAAAAACCATATTTGTACAAATAAATGTCTTGGTCTTTAAATTTAACCATTCAATTTTGTGCAGAAACCTACACATTTCATGGGCATCAGTCTCTTCAAATATTATGCTATTTAAAAAAAAAACGTAACATCACGCTTGTAAACCCCTAAGGGGTAGGCAGAGGAGTGTAGTACACCCCCACATTTCACCAGTTATGTTACTCTATTTTAATCAAACTATATACCTGAAACCGTCGATCGGCATCATCGGCCAGCGGCCTCTTTGCCTCGGTCACCACCACAGCCTGGTAACCATCAGGTACAGGCATCACGGTGCCATTTAGAGGGTGTCCTCGGAATGATGCTGTTAATTCTGTAAAATCACATAAACGCTAAAAGATTGTTTTCTATATGTCCTCATCTACACACACTCATTATTCATGACCTTTTAACTTAAAATGCTTGTATAGTAAATTGTAGGTACGAAAGCTTCTTTTTCTTAGCCTCAATCATTGTTAAAGGTCGATTATTTGTTCCTGCAGGCAGGATGAGCAATGCTTTCTGGTTGCTGTTGCTATTTTTAAAATTCCGTAAATCGCATGGGATAACTGAAAGGTGGTCTAAAAATATCGTACGGACGCGTCAGCCACTAACTTAACTCCCCGTTCCTGCGGCATCGGACGAAAACCGACATGACCTATGACCGACAGTGGCATGTACACCAATATTAACAAGTTTTGTTAAAATTATACAAATGATACTCTACGAAACTGAAATCTATTGAACTGAAACCATAAACATTGTTTATTTAGCGTCATTACCTCCATCATGAGATTCGCTTACGTACGGTTCGAAATACTTTTCCACGTTCGCCGGGCCGTCCGCGTCG
Organism: Agara michaeli; assembly: GCA_018245675.1. Lineage (NCBI taxonomy): Eukaryota > Metazoa > Arthropoda > Insecta > Lepidoptera > Hesperiidae > Agara > Agara michaeli. The sequence continues at coordinate 6,691 of DWDX01002879.1, read as the reverse complement.
ATCTTGCAAGGCATGTAATGAGTCTTCTGCTCGAATAACTCCTTGTTTTCGGACCGTTTCAGGTTATTTTCTATTTGTATTGACATTTTGTATGCCGAATTCTGAATGATAGTTAACCAAATAATAAGTTAGTTTGTAAGACATCCAAGCTACAAACAAATGCCTCCAATAATACTGTCAGAATTTTGACACACTTATTTGTAGTCAGTGTCAAATTGACATGCGAGATTAAACAATCTCAAAAGTTAATTTTGCAACAAATAATTATTTGAGTGTCCGCATATAGAGCATTTAACTTTTTGTTACAAAATAATCATGTACGTTTGTTGTGTATAATCGAATATTGTATTGAAATAAGTAATTAAATATGTACGTTGTTATGTATAAGAGTACTTATTAGTAAAATACAACAAACTCATCTTTTATTATCACCTGACTTATCTACCTTCCCCTTTACCTTACCAGCTTACCACCGACGTTCAGAAGTTTAAATAGTGTACTATTTCAGATAACAACCATCAAAATCTAATGTTTATTAGAGTTAAAATCGACATACTGAATGTTGATTAAACATTATAATTAACAATTAAGTGCAATTTAATATACATTTAGTTCAGCTTATCTCAACTAATGAAATATACTCAATATATTGATTATTTGCTCGATAAGAAGAATGATGAACGATATGTACTCGGAACTCCCAATAAAATCAATACACAACTGGAATATATGGCAACTTTGGAGTATGTTCAGAATGTTAATTCCTTACAATTTTCTTTTGCAATACACGTAAAAATTTGTTTTTAGTGCAAATTTTATACTGGTTTGTCATGATACTTTTATCTTCAAACCCCTTCTTTCTTTTTTTAATTATTTCGAACACTTTCAATAAAAGAAAATAAAGCAATCGCATTGTTTACCTTAAAGTATTTGTTATGATTCAATACGTATTAAGATTCTGGTCGCTCCCTATTCGATACAAGCAAAAGCCTTTCAAAATTAAAAGCAAAATGTCAAAATATTTCGTCATATCATGAAACTGAATGGGATTTCCATAACGATTTCCCAACATTCTCAATATTCGTACTATCTAATTAGGATTGAACAATAGCATAGTTTTGTTTGACACAGTTTGTGCCTCCTGATTCTAGTCTAGTAATACCGTTTGTAGTGATAGTAAAAATTGTTTGAACAGTTGCAAATATTATTGTTTTTCTTACGTCATTGCAAATAATTGGGCCGTGTTCCGTTTGTTTATTCACAACAACTGTAACCGCCGTGTTGGCAAGAGCACTTTTACTGTGACCTTGAACCTCTCGAACAGCTGGTAGACGCCGTGAGTATCCTTGGTCTATTTTTAAAACAAAAAAAACGTAATCCATTATTCCATTCATTTCGTATAGTAAAATACCTAACATTTTTAACCTGTGTTTTTGACCCGCGAAATTACCGTCATATAGCCATTATTATTTTTATTATCCATTGTTATCTGTGTGCTTAAAATTCTTGATAATATAATTTACGATTATTAATTGTTTTATTTTTTACAAATTACCTCGTCACCGTCATTCTCGTATCAATCACAAAGGAAATAGTATTATCTTTCCTCGCAGAGGCACTGTATTACAGATTATCGGTCTATAATGTTTAGGGGCTATATCCCAGTATTTAATCAACTAGTGGTTTGAAATTCGGCCTTCCATAATCCATAAAATGGGGGGACTGGGTTCAACTTTGGCACGCCCCCCCGACTCGTTATGTGCATTTTATTGCTAAAAATTTAAATATCACCATCTCTAATGTTGAAAGAAATCATTGTGAGGAAACCTGCACACTTAGAGTATGTTATAAAAAATTAAGTTTGTGAGGTGTGCTAATCTGCACTCGGCCGGCGTGGTAGCTCAGCCTGAAACCCTCTTTCTGTGAGAGGAGGCCTGTGTCCAGCAGTGGAAAATTAAAACGGTAATAAAAAGCCATTTAGATTTAGAAGTACTTACATACTTCATGTTTATATATCTTGGGCTTGAGCTTTGTCTAAGTAGCATCTGGTTACACCCCACGTTTTAACTCTGTCAGTCTGGGGCACTGTAGCATCTAAATCATAGGTTCTCAAACCTATTCGGTATGCTGCCCATGTTGAGGATCAATTATTTTCTAGTGCCCCTCTAAGTTGTTTTATTTTAAATATAGTTATTGTGCCATGAGACAGCCCTCATCTAAATCACTTCATCGCTCCCGTTTCCTGTAGATGGACCTTAACTCCCCCTGTAAGGCTCTAGTGCCCACAAACGGGCGTTGTCATCGGACGCCCTTGTGTGGAAATTTCTCAATTATTACTATTACTATATTTAATAATGGCCGATTATGAAATGAGCTTTCCACATTCTCTTCAGCAGTTACACGTGCTCGTCACGCGATATATTTCCGCCAGACATACGACGCGATGTTGGCACGAAAGCGCCATCAGCTCCCTTTGGCATTCAAACGCAATTATGATACAAGCCTTCGGCGCGCGGCTTGTGTCGCATGTGATCGCCGTGTAGTACCTGACAGTACATACTGATTTACCAGAAACTTCAAAAGTTAACAACTTTTATAGTGCTCGTTTCAAAGTCGACGGCTTTTGAACAAATCATCGCCTGCCTTAACGTTGAAACGCGTATATCATTTTTTTTAACAAAAAAACTAAATGCCAATTTAATATTGTTCGTTTCAAATTTGGCAAATTTTCAAACAAGCTTTCAATCCTAATTTGACTCTCTTGGGGTGAAATATTGAAAGTCCTTCCCTAGTGGGGTCCGCGGCATTTCGCCGATATTGATTCAGCAAATAGGTTCTTTATATAGCGTTAGTGTGCACAAATTAAAGATTTTTAGAAATTAAGTAGGGGTTGAAATATTATATGAAAATTCGTCAGTTTGGAAATTATGTACCTGGAATTTCAAATTTACGCTCACCGTTAATAAAAGTTTAAAGTATTAATAGCTTTGTGGAATTTCAATTTCCTAAAGCTAGTTGCGTAATATCTTTGTGCGATCGCAATAATGTGATGAAATTCTTGTATAATGTCGCAAGGGGACTGTCCGTGTTTGTTTGTGATTCACGTCAAATGACGTCATTTGCGCGGCAAAACCGACTATACAGGTATACAGCATCAAAACGTGAAGTCAACTCGACAGATGGAGCTACTATATGCCGTCTATAACTTACGTTGCGTTATCTTTTACGTGTTGTATAATTTAAACTCGGATTACAAATTGAATAACTCCAATTTTGAAATGTACTTATTAGCAAGTTTCTAATAGACCGGCATCATCATTGGACACACTAGAGTATTGTTTTAATCTATGACTAGCATGCGCTCTATCATCTGACCCCGGTGTAAAAAAATACCATATTATTCTGTTGACATGGAAGCTACAGCTATGCCAAGTTTGAGCTAAATCGAATGACGAGTGTTTCAAAAGGCATACGTAAAAAAACGAAAGAAATCCTGAGCGATCCCATCTTCATTATGTTTTTACATTTAAAGCACGTACACACGGACGTGTTCTATTTATATCCTTATATTAATATTACATAAAATTTGGTTTTATAATAATATGCAACCGTTCGTTCGTCAGACTGCCAATTCTATATTTAAAAATGCGCGCGTTCCTGTCTTTATACTTTGTTGTTTTCCTTTTCGTTTTTTTTTTATATTTATGGTTGCATTAGAATGTCGCGCCTGCCAGTGACTTAGCGTGCGACGAAAGTAGTTTACGGATTTTTATTTATTTTTATTCTAGTAAAGGTCTTGTAGCTCTTAATGCATTCTATAAAAGTAACATGAAAAATGATACAGTGTTTAAAGATACTCGGCGGTGGATACTCTCTGCCTGCCTCGTCCCCGCCCGAGCGCGATACGGAGAGAGGAATTGGATTTGACGAGAGCATTGTCGCGTTACAGAACCATGGACTCGTTCTTCAGTCTGTTCGACCCGTCCGACGGGCAGAGTAAGAATCACAAGAAGAGATACAAGAACGAACAGGAGAACCAGAACCAGAAGAAGAATGCTGACGCGCCCAAAGGTAAAGCTATTGTAACGATAACAACATAGTATGTTGGTGCGCTTGCGTTTTCCTGTGAAAATTCGATATTTTCCCGATAAAAAGAGTAGCCTAAGCCACTCTTCAGCCCCTCTCCTCACCAACAATCATACAGAATCGTTGCTCCGTTTTGACTCGAAGTAAGAATAAACAGACAAACACATTTTCCCATTTATAATACTAGTATGGACTTGCAAGACATTGACAATAGATCTTAAGTCAGGGTCGTCGAAGCTTAAAACACATAAATGACTAGATGTTCTTTCGCCGCGGTGTCCAGGCCGGAGGAGAAGCAGACGCTCGCAGCCGAAGAACGAGGCGCTGCCGGAGGAGTCGTCGTTCCTGTGCGAGCCGGAGCTGAGCACCGACCTGCTGGTGAAGGACTGCAGCTACATCGAGAGCTACATAGAAGTGCACAAGGACAAAGGTTTTAAGAAACAACAATTCCACACACATATCTATCCGATTCCCAATTAGGTAATTGAACGACGGTGTCATCGTGACCGGACAGCTGATAGACATATATATATATATATATATATATATATATACAATGTAATACTTATATAGATATTTTTATTACAACCCGACACAATAAACAAATGTGCCGCACACACAAATGTTTGTCCCGGGTGGGAATCGAACCCGAGCCGTTCCTATTTTGCAGTCAGGGTCTCGAACTGCACGACCACGAGGCCATACATGTTCGTGAAGCGTGTGAAGTCTACCGATCCGGACTCGGCCAGCATACACTGTAACTTAGAACCCTCTCACTGAGAGAGGAGACCGGTCCAGCGGCGGACCGACAAAAGGTTTATTTATTACAATATTGACACCGCGACAGTGTTTATCGATCACCGGCCGAAAGGTCTCGAGCGACATTGACTGAGAGCTGCTTCCTGCCGCCAGATCCCAATCAGAAGGCGGACGCCGAGAAGAAGCCGCGCCGCCGCCCCTCCGGACGCAAGAGTCGCAGGAAAAAGAACAAGGTTTTATTTATGTTTCTTTTTTTCATTTATTCTTTGTAATCTTTATTGTTTCTCTTTTGCGAGGTGCGTTACCCGCGTGGATTTCGATTCCGTGGAAATTTCGGAATAAAAGTATCCCCGTCGCCCCGTAACCCCATCTATCTTCTAGGGAAAGACCCATTAAAACCGGCCCAGTCGTTCCCGAGATTAGCACGCACAATAAGAAAGACAGCCGCGGACATTTTAAAAAGTTCGTTTATGTTCAGCCATAATGTTAAATAAACCGTTATTATTGTTGTTATTGAGATTGTAAATAGACATCTTACATAATGTGTTAATTTTAGAGAAATAATAAGTAATAGTTACAAATGTAAAATCTGTAAATGTACTCACTGCCGATGTCGGTCCGCGCGGCGGTGCAGGTGTCCCCGAGCAAGGAGCCGCCGCCGGGGGGCGCGCGGGGCGAGCGGCCGGCCGCCGCGCCCGACACCAGCTGGAACAACCGCAAGCCGGCCGCCAGGCTGGCCGCCGACGTCGGCAAGAACGTGAACGACCTCACGCGGGACGGCGCGCGGCCCAAGCGACGCAACGACGCCGACCGCGTCCGCGACGTCGCGGCCGAGCTGCAGCAGCTGGGGCTCGGCGACGACGCGTACCTCAGCGGGGAGTTCGACGCCGAGGACCTGGACGACGACTTCTTCTACGACGAGGACGACCTCGACGAATACTGCGACGACACGTGAGGCTCGCTCGTAACCTCCCATGTGACCTCTGTTGTGAGCTGCAATGTTTAAATGGACACTGAGTATTGAAACATTACATAGTATTTATTTATAGGTTCATTTTTATTATTGGGACAATAAAAGGGTTCAATTTTTTGTTATTAACGTGTCGCGTGTACGTAGTATCCGTGCAGTCGGAGCAGTTGCACTTGTCTCAATTCTCAATCTCGATCTCTCAGCACGTCGGACGCCGAGGACTCCGGCGACGAGTGCTACGGCAGCCTGCCGCCGGAGCCCCGCTTCGGCAACGTGGAGTACAAGCTGCAGCTGGTGTCGCCGTGCGAGCGGCGCTTCCAGCATCTGGTCACGCAGGTGCGTTTACAGTCGCGTATCATCTCGAGTATTATGCCAGGTCTCTAACTCTATTCTTACATTGTGCGGTACAGAGTTACGCTCCATGATGGTCATGTTTTAGTCGACGTACTTGGGCTTCGTGTGCCCTACGGACTGCAGTAGACCGGGAGGGAAAAGCCAGGGTATAAAAAACTCCCAGTACTCGTTTAAATAACAAAAATATTTGTGTAAAACCAGCCACATTGTAGTTTTTTATACTCTAGCCCAGCAAGCAGGCGAACGGGCCACCTCGCGGCAGACGGTCCCCGTCGTCGTCTGGCCGGTGCGTCGCCGGCTATGTATATGTTTTGCCACGTTGAAGTGTAATACGCTAGCCGCGTCGCATCACTGTCTCGCTTGCAGCTGAAGTGGCGGCTGCGGTCGGGCGGCGGCACGGCGGTGTACGTGGTGGGCGTGCGCGACTGCGGCGCGCTGCGCGGGCTGCGGGCGCGCGCGCTGCGGGCGTCGCTGCAGTCGCTGCGCGGGATGGCGCGCGCGCTCGGCGCCGGCATCGTGGCG
>DWDX01002878.1:0-14191 GCA_018245675.1 Agara michaeli | reverse complement strand
AACGTAACTGGTGAATTGTGGGGGTGTACTACACTCCTCTGCCTACCCCTTAGGGGATTACAGGCGTGGTGTTACGTAAATAACAAACTTTCTTGTTGTTCTCACATATGTATGTGCCTTTATATTATTCAGGGTACCCGCAACAGTAAATTCTATGACCGTTAATCAAGTAATTTGTTATTGTATGTCGTTAATAACCAAATTGAACAAGCTCAATGTTATTACATATATAATTCACCGAACACCCTAAAATCGATAGTAACGGAATGTCCTTAAATGGAAACTAGGGCTCGGTGAAAGGAGTGATAATTAATAAAAAGACGACGTGAAACTATTATATATAGAGGAAATTATGACTTATCAACAAAGAGAAATATCCATTTGTGAGCTGAAAAGACGGTTGGCATGGTGGAATGATGTAATCTAATAAAACCTACTAATCTGTAAGGGATAATTCAAGTATTACGTAAGCAGAATTTTAGTGATTTTTAACCCCCTTCTCCCCCTTGTCATCAAAAATAAGACACCCCCTCCCCCCTTCGGTGCTTACGTAATACTTGAACGATCCCTAAGGTAAAATTTAAATTTTACGTCCAATTGTATATCAATGACATTTACCGTTGGTATATTTTGACTCTACATATTTTCAATAATAACGACAAGTAACGGGTATTGTAACGCAATGGCAATTAAATTTCGCCAACGCATTTATCTAATGATGAACAGCGTTACACGCCGCTAAATATATAACGAATTGCCTCATTACCATGTAGTGTCAGTAATTTAAAACGAACTTTTCGAAGGTGAAAATGATTCGCTCTACTATGGTTTTTTCAATAACAAAGCTGTAGAATATCACAAAAAACATACAAAAATGTTATGAACAAAATAGCAATCGCGGCTTGTGAAATAAAAATTTGGCTAGATTTTTGAGGTTACTTTCCGGTAGAGCCGTTAAAAGGCATGCTGCAATTTATTCATCAAACTTTACAACAATTAATATACTGTGTAGATAAACGGAATGTAGTTTCATCAAAGCGATCATTACTGTTTTTAGGTATCCGTTCGATCTTAATAGTTACTCTATAACAATCTAATACATCTTATACCTTCATTACCATTACCCCTTGATATCTGGGTTTGACATATTACTATCGCTAACAATCCATTTGAGACGCTTCATCCCTAGCACTACGTCCTACAGCTCAGATCAATAATGCCCTAGAGTAAAGAATTCTTAGAATATTTGTAAAGCCAATGGAATGTCGAATTTTATTTGTGTACAATATATTTCAAGCTATACCGGGAAGTTTTGTAATAGTGCTGTACATAAAGAGGTACTTGTTACTCTGATGCGGTTGAATATTGTAAGCAATCTGTAACGTAAACAGCGCCTATGTTGGTTCTGTACATGGATATAAGATGACCGCTATTTCTACGAATGGTCAGTGTTTCGGAAGGCATCTGAACCAGCCGGACTGCAGGTTATCGAATGTCTTAAAGGCGATTTATAACAATATTCGGGTTGCCCACCAAACCGTGTGTTTCCTCTTGGAAACTATTATTAGGCTCACAATACTTCCCTGCCCATCGAAAAACGTATTAGAATTTCTTTAAACATGATCAATGCCCGATCAAAAAAGTTTGGTCGGTTAAAATGGGCCTTTTCATAAATAGCATAGCTAAGTTGTTACGTTACTAAACTATGTGTATAATGACTTTTAATTCCATACAAAGTTTATGGCAAAATTTGTCGTCAATTTCGCTGCACCGAATGTCCGTTCTCGCAATCAATGGTCGCTTCAAACGACCATGTTCGGTCGGTGTCGCTGATGAAGCGTTTTGACGATGGCCCAGCTAAGCCATTGTTTACCTGTCAGCCGCCACTGCACGCTTTGTGATCGAGTAATGTGAACGTTGGAGTTGACACGACGGCAATCCCTTTCGTTTTACAGAGTTTTAAAATGTTAAACGATAAACGTTTCGTTAAACATTCCACGTCATTTTTAAGCTCGTTTTGTTAACTTACTGATAATATATATTTTAAAATCTTGCAATTATTAAATAAATTTCCACCTATACATCTAGTTATAGTCGTCTATTATAAGAAATGTTGGTAATAATACCTTCAAAACTATTGTATTACGCGCTTATATATTTAAAGTGTAAAGCTCAGAGACACAATAGACATTTTTATTATCAAGAGCAGAGCGTTTAAATATAATCCGCAAAAAATCTATTGTCATAAAATTTTGATCAAAAAATCTTTGAGCGAATTTATTGAAATTTTCCGCGCGGAATTTTAGTCATGTAATAAGCGGGCAGCTGTCAACGTCAAAATTAAATTCTTGTGTGGCTTTTGATAAGCGGAACATTACAATAAAAAAGAATATAGAATAAAAATTGTGCGGCAAAATAAATTGTATTTCACAGATATTGTGACAATAAAATCGCTCGGTCACCGAAGAATAGCGTCGATACTGTATCGAGTTTCCTTATTGTTCTTAGCGCCATATATTTTACCAAAGGAGAAGGAAAAAATTGTATTAAAAAGTAGCAAACAGTAAACTTTTGCCAAATGTCACTGTCCCAACATATACGCCCGCGGCGTGCTTCTTCTACATACATTATTTACTGATAATATGTAAAGAGATACCATTTATGTGTAAATATACATGTACCCTTTTTGTGTATATTACGATTTTCCTATAATCGATTAAGTATTATTCATCGCGAGAATTTTAATTATGAATGCCACTAATTAAAACTTCAATACCGTCAAAGCTTTAAAAAAATATTTTTTAATTCATTTCCGTTTGTAACAGGCCCAAGCGACATTCGAAACGAAGTCACTATTATCCAATTAAAAGTGTCTCTCGATACTCAAAAGGTGAAGTTGAACGCGTCAATTCGTGACGAGTGCATTTTTCATAACCGGCTTCAACACGTACCGATTGTTTTCGAGCACGAAATCAGTCGAAAAGACACGATATAACATTTCGTACTCAATCAACTATGGAAACGAATTAAGTGACCAAAATTGCGAAATTCTCTTAAAAGTCAACAACAGTATTAATTTACAATTAACAGTATAAAAGTCAATATTATTTCTTGTACATAGAAAAACAGAAGTGAAATTACATCACTTCACAAAATGCTGAAATGATGATCACTACTGTTCTGTTGAGAAGTACAGTGTAGTCTTAATGATTAATTGCTAAGTAAAGCTAATAAATAAAGTTTCTTTATTTTGTTGGTTGTTTCTATTGACGCCTATTAATATTACAAAGATTTTAATTTTATTTTAATATACGTAAGTTATTACACGTAATATAGAATAAATTAATTCCCTGTCACAAAATTTTAAGGTCTTCTCTATAAATGTAATATTTAATATTCTTAAACAAAAGCTGAAATTCTAGCAAGTAAATGAATAATTAATTAATTTTACGTTATAAAACTTTCATAGTAAACAAACCGTAATTAAAAGTACGCGAAGTTGAAAACCTACGAGGATATTAAAGCACTTTCGTGTTTAGACTTTCAGTTTTAATCCACAGAGCTGTTTCTAATTAATTTCAATAATAAGCACTTAGTCCGACCGCGTATACCAGGCTACAGTAATTTAGGGCTGTCTCAGCGCTAAGTGCTACACTTGCACCCAATTATTAAAAACCAAGACGCTAAAATAAATACAAGAGATATTAAAACTTTGCGGGAACATACATCACATAAAAATATTAGATACTGTGTATCCTCGTCCTACTACTGACAACCGACTTTTTGGTTGAATGTACATATTTAGGTCTGACCGCTTTCCGCATTATTAGTAATAATCGCAGAGTCGAACTTTTTAATATATGTAGGTAACTAATATAATGTCCTCACATTCTGATAATATTTTCACCGTACACGTAGAACAAAATCTACTAATATCTACGTGATATATAAAAATAAAACCATATTAAACATAATCATATTCATAATTTCGAAAATATTATTTATACAATACAATCATAAGTAACTGATCATTGATACATAAATAAATACTAAGCACAAAATCTAAATAAAGAAAATGCAAATATTTTTTTTGTTTGCGAAGCTATTGTGTGTGCGAACTTGTAATTTGCCTTTATGTATTTGTGTTATATATTTGTATTGTACTGAACAGAAAAAAAAATATATATCAAAGTATTATAGCAGGGAATATAAATGTAAGCAGGTAAAGTTTAAATGCAAGCAGTTCGCTCGTTACATTAAAAAATATAAATTAAATGATTAATTATAGAAAATCACGTTCATAACTCAACTTATTATCTCTATATAATGATAATAAGTTGTGTCATGGGACATAGTTTTGTCTTTTAGCTCTGATAACTGAAATAACTTTACACGCTCATTCGTTAAGATAAGCTTACCTAATGACTATTTGGTACAACCCCAAATGGTGAAACGAGAGTCATATTCAGATCTGTTTTTCGAGTCACGTATCAACAACATATTTCTTCTTAATACTATTGTAATATATATTGTGAGCTTACTAGCCTTCTGCGCGGCGCGTATCATGAGTTATCTAAATTAATACATGTTGGCTCGCAAAGATTCCTCCCATATTTTGGGTTTTGCTGTACTTAATGAAATAACTCTGATAAAAGAGCAAACCAAAAATATCTTTTCGCGATTTATAGAGAGGAAACCGGGAGTAATCTATTTTATTGCAAGCGTATTTTTTTTCTACATTTCAACATGAAATGGGGATATATTAAAAGTATCACATGTTATAATGCAATCACATGTAAAAAAAGAAAAATATATTTAGTGAACCTACTAAATGGTATCTAAAAGATAATCCCCATTTTTTGGATTGGATTTCGATTACAAATACGATCTATGCACATATTAGAATCACAAATTGCCACAATACGGTACTACTAAACATACTCGTAATTTCTTTCATTATGTACAACAATGAGCAAACAACAACAACAAATCCTAATGAAAGCCCGCGTCATCCCTTGTGCGAATCAAGTTCCTGGTGAATTGCTAATCGACCTCAACGCATGTCACTATTCATTTGAAATCATATATTAATTAAAGATTTTATATTGATTAATAATAGTAATTTTTATATAGCGGTGACAGCCGCCGAAAAATATTTACATATTTTTTGGACGAATTACAACGGTTACGAAATTTTGGACAGTAATTAAACTAGTTATGAAATTATAAACTAGAAGACGTTTTGGCGTTTATATGGCTTTATAAAAATAATTATGTTATTATTATTGGTCACATAAAGTCACAACATTTTAATATATTAAAGAGGTTACTATTAATGTTATATTTACAATGATTTATGTAGTTACTGAACAATTGATCATACAATGAACAGCAATAATGAAAAGCTTACGTTCCATAATTAAAGCTCATCCACGTCATATTCCATGTGTCATTCAGTCAAGTTCCGGACTATGTGCTAATCAGAGCTAACCTAGATCTGAGGTTATCTGCAATAGGAACTTCATTGTAATTTTTTATGATACTGAATCTAGCCTGGCCTCCTGATGTCATGAGCACATTTATTATTCGGTATCTGAGTGTTGTAAAAATATCTATAAGTATTAAGTTTATTAGATAAACATATATGTATATTTGTCACATGTCCTGTAACCATAACCCAGACATTTAATTTCCTGATTTGGAATCAGATAGTCCTATTTATTTATAATGAAAATTAATTCAGTTACCCTCACTCTTTATACTGTAGGATATACATATATATGTAGCTCGCCGTAATCTGTTGTAATCGTCTTAAGAAAAACTTAACCTTATCATTTCTGTAAGTCAAAAGCCTTTCTTAATATCTCCAGTTATTAATTAATACACTGTCGTACAAGGAAACACTTTATCTGCTTACGACATTTCGATATCCTTAAGTTGTCGACCTTTGACAGCCCACAATAATTAATATTATCCTCAAAACCAAGTAGCTAAATTTGTTGCTCTTGAGATGGAATAGTAGATTATTAAGTATAACTCAGATCAGGATCACATTATTTCATTTTATATAAATTTGATTTTATCTCATCTACTGAGCAAATCTAGCGAGACATGGTCATGTTCTGCTAAAGACTATTTTTCTCTGCGGTTTTAATATGGAAAAAAGAAGCGCTTATATCGCTAAAACATTGGATAAAACAGTTTTAGAATTAAATAAAATGTTAGCTAGCAGATGAGATTACAATAACTTATATGCTAGATGCTGGTTAGAAACATCAACAGATACTGTGTTTACGAGTAGATCATTCTACGCTATAGCGATTGATTTTAACAAAACCGCTTTTTTCGAAATATTTAGCTGTAATGTGAAAATTGTTCATATGGTTGTAAAATGGTAAAAATGTTTCAATCCAAGCGAATTCGAAATTGTTCTTGCCCTGAACACTGATTTTCTTTCGTAAAATCCTCCATATTTATTTCCCGTTCAGAAAATGCAAGTGGACCATTTTTCCGCGTCACTGAGCAAATAGCTGTGGGGGACGACTCGAATCTCGAAGTGTTTCTGTTCTTGCTGTAGCAGGTACTATAGTTATGTTTGGTAAATACTTCGCTCGTTTACTTTTTAAATTCAACACCCAGCATCAGCATGTTCCTTTAGTAAATAAGCCTTCCATATATTTTAATTAAGTGTATCAACATTAAATTTACTTTTAAATTCGGGTTTCCATTTGTAATAACAAGTAAAGAGTGTTACTTACATACTGTGCCTATTGATTAATTTAAATATCGTGTACATAGTTAGGAATACTGTGTTTACAAATGTATTGTAATAAAAATGAGATGAATCGAAAATTCACAAAAAATATTTTCGTTATTGGCATATATAGTGTAAATACCATAATAAAGACAAACGAATTTCATATTGGCCCAATCGTAATTGTTGGCAGTGGACCGGATACACATTTCACGTTACGTTTAACTACAACGTTCAAATTATTCCACAAAGGGTACTTCCTAATAGATGCTCACACTTACAATATTCGAGTACAATCATAATACATAAATATATTAGTAACTAGTAACTTCTAAAACAAAAAACACTTAGTAAATACTTATAAGGTCACGTCAATACGCGGGTGTCCATTTTAATCGCTGGAACGTCTAATACTTCGGGGAAACGTATCTACTTCGATATAACGGAATGCTCTAACGCTTTCGCCATAACAAATACAACATAAACATAAATATGTTGTACATTCGGTCTATAATTTTCCCGATATACATGTACAACTTGGGGTTATTCAAAACATGAGTGAACAAGCACCTTTTAGGCAACCGTGCTACATTCTACACTACACTTCACATGGCCATTTTACCATCAGGTCGTCTCGTAATCAAAGGCAAGCTTACTATCATTAAAAAAAACGTCAAGTACGCGGGGTCTCGAAAATACTCGTAGTTGTATTGCAACTAGATGAAAATATTTCTTAAGTTCGATGTTGTACGTTGATGTTTGCGGTAATTTTCTAATATTCAGGTATAAATTTTAGTGCCTGTTGTAAGAGTCGACTAAAAAGAAATTTTTGGGAATGCGAGCGGCCCGAGTGTGATCTCGAAGCGACGAGCAAACGACCCCGGGAAGGACGGGTGTGTGTTGCCGCTTACAGTCGTAAGGACCAGAAGGCTTGGAATGAGAAGCTGGTCTCGCTCGAGATAAGCCCGTGAAGGGTGCCGCGTTCAGAGGGCATCGGTACGTTCCATTGGTGATCCCGGAGTTCTTCCAATAGGGCGAGGAAATTCATCGAGGAAGTTGGCAGTGGGCAAAAATACATACATACATATATAACCCAAAATTTACCAAATTATCAATTAACCCCCCCCCCCATTACCAAATATACAGTTATACATATTGTACTACGATTTCTTATGAAATTTATTAATTATTCTAAACGTAGGTACCTATATCATGACAAAACTTACACTTCATATTATAATTAACAGCTAACAACATGCAACTCAGAAAAAACCTGAATAAAATATTTTGCATGATGTCTAAAATAACAGACAAGGCCAGTATCTAACGTTGTACATTTAACACCAGTGGAGCTACTAATGGCTCAATTTCGTACAGTACATTAAATATTCGCTTTATGTGAAACGATAATGACCCGACTATCTGATGTGGGACTAAAATGTTTCTGTGTCGGAACCAGCGCTTCCGATCCTTTTACTGATATTAATTTTTCATGTTTTAAAAGTAATTTCCCCGTGAAGTTTACAACCGACGCGCACTTATTGTGACGCTTTTTATGGTACTGTAGTTAATCTTTGTTGTGGATAGCTCTCGCTTGCAACATCTGTTTCGAAAATAACTTACATCGGCCATTACTAAATGGAATTTTAATGGCAAAAGAAAATTGATTTATTTAATTTAAATACTGATAATAGAAGCTTTCCAATCTTAGATCATTAAAATCAACTCATACAGGTTACAGGCAGCAATATTAATATAATTAATTAAAACATAATACTATGGTGTTACATAATATGTTGTAAGTAATGCAGTGTGGGTTCCTGACAAAAAACTTTATTTGTGACGTTTGTTGTAAATAAGACGAGAAATAGTTAATGTGTTCTTGTAATAGTAATAACACGACAAGGGTCCAGGTTCAAATACATAAAAAACTTAACCCGTCTTGCTGATATAAACAAGGATAAGAAGATACAACATTGTCATTGTTTTGGCGTGTTTTGGTTATGTCGATGTTACAATGTCAGATTAAATTTTGGACAAACAAGGGGTTTTGCGACGCAGCTGTACGAGTTAAACTAATTTCATCTCGGCACGACAAGGGTATTAGTTGGGTCGGAACCCTTTTTATAAGCCAAGTCTCCAGCATACGCTGGCTTACGAGTACGACACGAGCCGAGTCATCCAAAATTATAATAACAATCAACGATTAATATACATTTAACAGACGCGTAGTCGATGAGCTTGGAAGTCTGATACAGTTATGCGCCTTATACTCTCTGTAAAGACAAGCAAACCAGGCGCGGTCGGCTACGGTTTACCGACAAGTGCAATTTTCCCAATATGCTCATGCTTCGAAGGGCACGTCAAGCAATCATCGTTGGCTATTATAACATAGTATTATTTCTTTATTGATGAGAGAGTGAGAGAGTTAATATTACATTTAATAGGAAATTACAAATTTCTAACATTATCGAAAGTAAAACCACTACCTCTATGGCTACACCTCCCATTTCAAACTTAGTGCTGTATGGAGACATTCGTTTTGAATTAAAGGCAAATGAGAGATCCCGAATGAATATTTAGCATTGCATTTTGGTAAAATACAAGCGCGTCGTCGCGCAGCCCCGAGAGATAAGGGAGCCGTGCTAAGCCGGAGGAGTACCGCCGTTTCTTTGTGACGTCTCCTCGACATTATACATATGTAAAGGAGCGTTGTAATAGACACAATAGTATTATGAATATTTATTTGAATTCATGCCACGGCTCACTCCAGATGCATAAATGGAATGAATCGAAGACACTAGTTCAACTAAATTCATCATGAATGCAGATGTCCATGCGCAGCAGCGGCCACCTGTGACTACTGCTTGCTCGTTCGCTACTCTCTTAACATAAAAAGAAAAAAAGAAATGTCCTCTTCGTAAAGTCGTTGCCCCGATGCTATAAGATGAGAGCCATGAGATTAGCCATTTTTCCCTCACAACTGTTAAATATCCTTTTTTTTTAAATTAATCAATATAAACCCTAATCATATAGACTTGTAATTGGTGTAAGAATACTTTAGCGAATTCGTAAATTAGTACACATTTTCTTCGCTAAATACCCACTGTACCTATATAATTCACATCATTTTGCCACGTTTATGCTGTATTCATGATTGCTCTACGCATGTTTACGCGTTAAATTTAATGAGAACGAGATGGATGAACATATAGAAACATAGAATATACAGATTGTTTAAAAAGTATACACCGTACTTATGAGAAATTCGCCGTTGTCGTAAGCGTCAGGCAACTCTCGTGAGTTACAGCATTTGAGAGCTCCAACTTTTTGTTTTAAGATTAACAACGTATGAAGAGTGATGTATCTTAATCTCTTCGCATTTTACGAGGCGACTTGAAATGTTCATGTTTATTGTAACAAAGGTAACACAGAAACAATTGCCATTCATTAGATAAATATGGATATACAGCATTCAGTAAATGAATGAAACATACATATTTATGATGGACATATTGATACAGAATAGGCTTTAGTCACGTATATAAATTGTGGAGACGTTGTATGTTGTTTGTATAATCATTACGAAGAATATATATGTAAAGTAGATAACAACTCATTAACTTTTTTTTTTATAACGAAAACGATGAAAGTTACATGTGACTATAAAGAATTGATATGCTGTAGTACCATCGCTGCACCACCACTGCTTCTATTAAAACAACTTGTGTTTTGATCTAAAGAGTGTGGATGTCAATCGACCGATATCATGCAAAGTTGAAAACACTTGACGTGGTTCAAATATTCATGATGTTAATTAGTATTAAACATTATGCACTTTGCTAAACGTATTTAATTCATTTATACTGTCCATTTGAAACAGGCTCGCCTTAAGTGAATTAGTTAAAGTGGCTAACTGTAAAGGCGTATTACGAGTGTCAAACGCTCCAACGGCAACAGAGATAACACGTCCAACTGAAACGGTTCATCAGTATTCGGCTGCGAAGCAATTGAAACTGCGGTAGAGTCGGTCCGCCCTCTCGAACCTTGTTCCGGGCACGAGTTATTTGCATCACAAAAACGTGTCGAGGAAACGCGAGACCGTTAATCACGCGCGAAACTTCGTAAGCGGTGAATGGCGCCAACTGCACGCGAATCATTCGGTCGCTTTATGGTTGAATGGAATACGATACACCGCTGTTATAGCTAGTCAATCTGAAATCCCTTGTACAATCTTAATGTTGCGCAAAGTGTATATCATAAATAACAGCAGGTGAGACTTTTTTTTAGACATTTCACTCGGTTTATGAGAAGACAAAATCCCTCTCACCATGAGAGGACCCGGTGCAGCAGAGGACCAACATAAGGATCGAAAAAAAAAGGAGGCAAATGAGATCAACATTACATCAATGTACGAATCACAAATTCACAATATTACAAAGACAAAGACAAACACAAAGTACGGCGTACAAATAGAAGAAGAGGTATAATATAAAAAATAGAAGTAAAGAAATTAATTACTATTACTAAATTATTATACGACAATTTACACAGATGTAAGATTTTTAAAATAAATACATAACCGTGACTCTGGTACCCAGCATTGCACATATATAGACCCGGGGTTTACATTACCCGGGATTGAGATATACCTTTCTTTTAAATAATGTTCATTTATGGGTATACCGCTTAGTACACTTATCGTTATCTCATACACGCTTTCTTGAATAGGAGAAATCTAGCAAAAAATAAATTACACTCACTAAGCGTTACTACAAAAACAAGAGAGCGAGTAAACTAATTGCATCATTGAACGAAGCGGGGCGTTTCGGTGAAAGTGCCTCGTACACCTTGTTTATGAAAGGTGCTAAATTGATTGTGGACGCAGTTACCGTGACCTTACCTTTACGAAGCCTCAGCGGTCCGTTTTAGGTAACTGTAACGTCCAAAAACATTGCAGCATATTATACGCCAGCGTGACGTGGTAATAACGAATGATTAGACATCACCGGTGGGAAGCTGAGCTAGTTGACCCTCTGCTGTTGGTAATGAACAGAGATAACCTGTTTGTTACCTGTTTGTCCCATACCCAAAGGCTACCTGTTTCACAGCCTATGCAATAAAAGTAAACTCCCGCGCTCTACGCTCTCCGAAAGGATAAAATGCCGAGCGCTCTAAACGCAAAAGTAAGTTTTTACCAGCTCCTTTACTCAATAGTCTACAAGCCATCCCACTTACTTTACATTTCACGTCCCAGCTTACAATTCAGGAAATCGAAGATACCTACTTTAATCCTTATCAGATATATTCTACTAGAATTCGTATTCAAACTTCAATATAAAACCGTTACTTACGTACGTGCATAGCGATTAATTCTAAATTCATTCAAACCTTTATCGCCAATGAAAAGATTGGGCCCATAAAGTAGGCTTTGCTATACTTGAAAGCATATTAATCTGGTTCAAAAAGTCCCCACGCGTAATCTGGGCCTTTAGTAAAGAAACGGTCCAAAGGCCCTGGAAATAATCGTCCGGCGAGACGTCAATCACACGGGACTGTGCCGAGATGAGACTGAAGGGTTGGATTATAAGGGTCTAATTCTCTGGCAACAGGATTATTAATATTCAGGGCAGCGAATGATGGCCTTAATATACTTCTATTTTGTGTCCAATTATAACAGGTGTACCTAAAATATGAATGTGTTTCGAGTTTACTTACAAGGTTTATATTTAACTTGGTAAGCGTATTCGAATTATGAATATACAATTATTACACGTATTTTTGATTACTGATCATTTCTTGAATGTTGTCTAATGAATTGAAGTATTATTCGTAATTTGTAATTTATAAAGGAAACGCCTCCTCTCATTGGCGTTATGTAGGTACCTTCGTAATACGCAGTTAATCTCAGCACAAAAACTTCGCGTTCTCGGATGTTATAATTCACAAGGCCGCCTGCCGCCCGCGACAAGGGTGAATTTCTTATGAGAACGACGTAATAATATTTGTCACCATCTATATGTACCAAGTATATATCGTTGCTTCTCACCTCCATCCCTTGCTGGGTAAATAAAACTCGCGGAATAAATTATATAGCGTCATTAGGCACCATTTATACAGGAGAAAAATGTAATCATTGCATAATGAAGACATAACTTGGTCTGGCAACGTTAACTCGTGACAAAATTTATAACATTGTCTGCTCGCGCGCTCGGTCACGACGAGAGAACATTTCATTACGATTATTGTCGAGTTAATGACGTCGACTCACTTCATTTATTCGCCGGGGGCGAGATATGTCGTGAATTTAAATAAACTCCGGCACATACGCGGCTAAGTTTTACAGCAGCACTCTACAGAGGAATTGGCGGGGAGGTGTCGCACAAAGAAACGGCAGTAATTCACCGTCTTAGCACTATCCAGTCTTATCTCCCCTGGTTTTGTGCGACGACGCCTTTAAATCTTGCGGAAACTCAATTCTAGATTTTCGCTCGAGAGCGCTCACGCACTTTAAATTCAGGAAGTATTATTTAAAAGAGTAATTGTTTTGAACAATTTGAAATGAATTAAAATTTAACATATCTTTAAAAAAAGCTTTCTCATTATGAATCTAATCGAAATAATTCAGTGAACTTTTTCGTGGAATACGTGATGATATGAATAATAAAAATCGTCCCAACCCCTCTAATATATCCCCTTACCGTGTCGTGTCGAAATGAAATTAGTTCTACTCGCGTCGCTACATTTTTGTTGTAGAAAAAATTCTGACTGTTTTACCTCACACCCTACACTACAAAAATACGAGTAATTTGAATGACTTTTCAATTATTGCTCTTAGTAATTACGTAGGTACATATATCTAAAATCGGGAGGTATGTGTGAGTTGCAAAATAAATATAAGGCAGTTGGTTGGCCTCATAATAATGGGAGCACTTATACGCACGTTTAAAAACATAAGTATTTATTATTATTTAAAGATAAAATGTTTTAAAGGTAAAAAAGATAAAACTACCAGGATATTAGGAATAGAGAGTTATGAAAATTTTATATGTAAGAAAAATAATTTTCGTTACATCGTCATTGGAAGCAACTACACAATTATGTTTTTTCTATAAAATAAACACCTAATGCAGTGTATCAAAAAGACATTACGAGTAAGGAGCGTTGTTGACACTAAGCATTTGTTACTCAAAAGTTTGTCGATTATGTATTATATACAATTTTTTATATAAAATTTCGTAAATTTCGTAACTTTTTCGTAAATTTTCACACACGGGCTTAAAAACGTCGACCTTTATCTCAAGGGAACCATCGAGATAAATACATTAATTAAGACAAAATTAAACGAAACAAGATTATCACACTGCTTACTTAATTACCACCTTATCCCTGGTTGTTATTGTTTGTGAGTGTCGTATTCTTATTATATATAATTTG
>DWDX01002877.1:0-14193 GCA_018245675.1 Agara michaeli | reverse complement strand
CCCAACCCGGGATTTGAACCCAAGACCTCCCGATCGGCAGTCGCGCTAGCAACCGCCCGACCAACGAGGCAGTCGATACCTTGGAACTTTACTAGAAAAATGTCAAGAATAAGTTTAGACATAGCCTAATCGCCTCAATGAACTGTCGCCATCCACGAAACATTAAAACGAGGACAAACACCTCTCAAACTTTGTCGAAATATTTACTTTACGTATACGACATAAGAATATTAAGTTGATCTAACAATTCTAACAATTAACATTATCAAAAAGTAAGAACTAACAGGAAAATTATATTAACATAGTCTCAAAGTTTTCATCTGTATTATTAAAAAACAACCCTTGTACAACTGCTCAATGTCCATAATTCTCTGTCGTCACTGTGTGTACAAAATAAAATAAAAATAAAAAAATAAAAAAAAAGAATCACAAGGTTCGTTACATAAATTATTTCACAACCGAACATTCGACATCACACGCATTAATGTGATTTTAACGACATTATAAGCGTATAACAATCCAGTAACGCAAAGTGATTTTGATCATTTTTGTTGTTGTTTATAATCTGTTACAAAACCGCCCGCAGCGGTAACACAGATACGCTAAAACTGCGATCGCAAATTTTTAATATCGCAACGAAACTTATCGCGGCAACTTGCGAAATTGAACCTCGTCAACGGTGCGTCCAAGGTTTTTATATTACCCCCCATCCCCGCGCGCCCAGAACAAACCAACTTGAACCTTATTCCAACGGAATGTGGATTATAATTGAGCGGAACAAATGAATGCACTGTATTGTTAGCCTTCACTAGTTCTGCGTTCGCGAATCTTGCCCCAGTTTTTTAATGTTAAAAATATAATTCGTGGGCATTTTATTATAAAGAATTTACCATGTTTTATTCGTCTGACATATAAATGTTTTTATGTGAATTATGTATATTATGTTCTAAAAAATACCTGCTTTTGCGTAAGGTACTGTTTCCTCTTTATTCCTTTTTTCAAATCGGAGTTAAATTCGCAGGTGTTTTCAAAGCGTTATAACATGAAATTCTTCAACTATTGTGTTGAAATGTTCCTTCAACTCTCAATTCCACTTGAAAAACGTAACCATATTTCTGTCAAAATCGCGTAAACAGAACAAATCTCTTCTTTTTTTTTTAAATATTGCGATGTCTTTTTAGAGATTTGTCAGATCTTCGAACTTCAAGTTCTTTGTTTACGACACGAACAGTCTTTGGCGGCATTGAAGTGGTGGTGAAATGCTCACGTTCCTACGTTAGAAGGGTATAATGACAGCACGAGAGGCGCGCTGGCCGCGAGAAGACGTTTAATCGCCAACACTGCGTCAACAACAAACCCGCAATCAGGCGACGCACTCGACAGATGAGTTGCATGCAATATTACCAGAACTACAGGTGTTTAAAGGGATTATGACAAAGTATAAAGATCCTTGATAATTGAGACAATCCCACACGTAGTTACTTGAATCCAAATTAGGAAATTAAATGCCGGTGTTATGATAACAGCAGATAAACATACTATGATTGCAATACTATAGTATATATAATACCTAGACACAATACAAACAACCTCATCACACAACATGTTTGTCTTAGATGCGAATGGAACCCACATCGTCCGGTACAACAATCGCGTTCCTTGACCGGGCCGGTTGCTCGGCGACTGTTATTCTAAAAACAATAGCTTCGAGTCCATATACGAGAAATCCATAATCTGTATTTTACGGAGCCCGTGTTAACCAATGTATATTAAATTGAGATTATCAGTCAAACGAACCATTTATTCGTTAATATGTATTGTAGAGCCTTAAAAATAAATAAAAGAACACTTTATTTGAGATAAAACCTATCGCAGTTGCAATAACAGTAACCAGTCAGAAGTTGTTCACGCGGAAGCATGTGAGTTTGACAAATATTTTCGCACGGCGCAGTATTCCCGACACTGTTATTCACTTGCGTTGTTTATTGCCACAACTTTTATTTATACGACTATCGAAGTTGGATCGTAAGTTTGATACTGTATGTAATCATCTCCGAAATATTTCCAAAGACTTGAACGGACATTCACGTCAGTAATAAATAAAAGAGCACCAGGATCGACATTAACTGGCCGACATTAAGATTTTAGCGACATTTTGCTGGCTTTCATTCACTTTCATTGATATCAATGTCGCTTATTGTAAAAAAAATATCTGTCTGTGTCTTCCGGCTAGTGTCAGAAACGGTTGGACCGATTTTATAACGTAACTTAGGCTACTAAGGCAATGTAGACAACTATAACCATTTTACCACGCGGGGGAATCCACGACGAGCCAGTTTGTAATACATGTTTTCTATTTTTAGCTATGGTTTTATTTATGGTACCCACGCTGTAATAAAATTTGGTGTCCTACAACTAATGGCACGTACGGACAGAGAGAGAGAGAGCGGTCTCGTTGCGAGCCCTCGACCTACTTGCGTGCTATAAACCTTTCGCACATATTAAAAAAAAAACCCACTAATTTATAAATGGATTTTTTTCCCAACGGTACGTAATAAAGTTGTCGGTCGAATGAAAACGTTCCAAATTTAAATTACTGTTGTTTACAAGTTCTTATTTAACTTGTAACGTATATTTGTATCTTGTATGTTCGAGTCAAATCTTGCGATTGAATTTTAAATCAGTCCAGTCAGTCCACCCCAACCCATTGGCCTGGCTTAGTGACGTCATTCTAAATCCAATATGGCGGACGCCCCAAGATGGGGGGGACCTATTCTTTTTATGCAGCGCCCGTGATATGAGTATCCAATGAAAGGGTTCGCCGATTGGAATACGAAAAATAAAATGACGTCACTCGAAAACCAATACGGCGGATTAAAAGTTTATTTTTAAAAATGCTTATCAACCATTAATTTATTTTGCATCATTGTTAGGATTAAAACCTTTGATGGAAATAAATTTGCAATAGTTATGTAGACATTTATGTTCCATTTGCGTAACTTTGTAAAAGACTCATTAAAACTTATGTAAAGATGTTAGAGCATAATAATAATTATACTTTTGTCCCGGCGTCACAAGTATTGTATAATGATACTATAAAACCTTCTAACATAATCATGACAAATTGACATTTAGCTTTTATTATGAATATATGTACTTTGTTCTGTATATGAACGTAAGACATAAGTAGGTATATATTTAGAATACGTATATGTAATTTGTCAGAAGTCTGCTTATCATAACACACAGTGTTTAAAAATACTATTGTAATTATACACAAATGTCTATTATCTTCGTATTTTTTTTAACAAACAGACTCAATAGGAGGCGCGTCTGTTAAAAACCATAAATATTTTTTCACAATCTTTGAATTTCTCGCATAGAAAACGTGATCTCTCAAATTTTTAGCCGTTCTCACGGAAATTACTAGCTAGTTATTTAAAAAAAAATTAATATTATTTCTATACACTTTTGTACGCGAGTGTCTAAGCGAAAAGGTAATTAATAATTATAATTAATCAGTCAATGTTCAAGGGAGTACCGGATGCCAATATATCGTGGAAACAAATGAACACTGGATAAAAGTGGACAGTACAATTTGAGGTTTGTATGAATTCAATTAAGTCGAGTAAGTGGCACTATAAATCAGTTTAATTGTTTCCAATCAAACTTGTTCCGCGGGAACCCGTCACTCGGTCAGCTGTCTGTTTCTCTACAGTCTACGCAAATCAGAACACAATATAACACACGAAGATGGCGAGTTTTCCGCGTATATATCATACAAATTAGACAATTCAATGCCAGCGTTATGGTAACCGGACAGCGGATGAACATACACATATACATACGATATAATACTTAAATAGATATTTTTATAACGACCAGACACGGAACAAACAAATGTGCTCATCACACAAATGTTTGTCCTGGGTGGGGGAATCGACCCCGCGACCTCCGGTTTGACAGTCAGATTCTCTAACCACTGGGCCAGTGAATATTAAATGTTTATAGTAACGTTTAAATTGATTTCATATATATCCTCTTTTATTACAATACAGTTCTACTCAATAACAAAATTCCACAAATAATTGACAATTCCATTATCCATTGCCCTCGGTTTTTTGCATTATATTAATATGGTGCGCAATTTGAAGTTACATACTAATAACAGTACTAGACGAGGCTGCATTCTTACGTTGGAATTCAATTATTACTGAACTGAAGCGATTGATGGAATTCCTGGTTCACTAGAATTATAACTTTGAATAAATATCACCTCTTATTAAATAGAAATCCCGATCGCCACCGACCTGATGTACTGAGCCTTGAAAACAGTCCTATATCTTCATTAACATAGATTTTCATTACACACATGTTTGCGCTTGCTGGACTTCGAACCTACGACCGCCGGTATCAGGGTCGCTAAGCACTACACAAAGAGGCCACTTGAACAGATAGCCGATAGACATAAAATTGCAATTCACGTGCACATAGATAATTATACCTATACATAAAACAAATAGTCATGCTTACCACACAAATATTCGTCCGGGGTTGGGAGTCGAGCTCGCAACCCCCGGCTCAGCTGTCAAGGTCTGTGACCACTGAACCAGTGGGCCAGACGATTAATCACAAACCGCGGCAACTGTTCTTTAGTACCAACTTGCAACGTTCATTAGTACCATCGATACGCAACAGCAGCGCGCTGTTTAAAAAAGTTCTACATGACTGGCTTCGTGATCGAGCGGTTGGAGACCCTGACTGCCAAACCGGAGGTCACGGGTTCGATTCCCAATGGGCGAACATCTGACGTGCACAATTGTTTGTACTGTCTCTGGTTGTAATAAAAATATCTATATAAGTATTACATCGTATGTATATATGTATACGTTTATCAGCTGCACGGTTACCATGGCGCAGGCATTAAATTGCCTAATTCGGAGTCAGATAGCCGTGTGTGGAATTGTCCCCAGTTTTTATTATCAGTAGGCATCATAAATGTCGCACGCCCGTTCTATTTATTCCTATTATCTTTTTGAAATTACCAAAGTTTACCACCTGCATATTATTGAATACACGTGAGATAAATCAGCAAAGTTTTCTTCTCGCAAATTTGCCACGAGCAAGTTCAATAGAACCAACAACGTTGCGTGCACTCGACATTACGCGACAAAACAGATCGCAGAAATTTCCTTCGGCGTACGACAAGCAAACATTAACTTATGAAACGAGCTTGTGATTCGAAATTCAAATCTTGCTCAAATTTAAAAAGGAAAGAAATTATATTCGAATTTCGACCACTGAGCTTTCAACGGTACGCGAAGCAATTGGCAATCGGACCAAGCAAATACCACTGCACCGACGTAACATTTGCAACCGTCCAGTAAACAATTAGAATCGAACACGAGACATTCCATTACGGGTGGCATTTCTTGACTGAACGATATTCATTGAATGCAATAGCGCCGCACGATGATTCATCACGATCGATATGGTATCTAACAGATGCTGGCCAAGTTGGCTTTTTGAGCGACTTCTCGTGGACTTGGTTATTTTTAGCCGGCCGATACCGGTTCCCAGGTGGCGAGCAGGTGGCCGCTGGTATCCCATAAGGCGATCTAGGTTGTAGATACACGTGTAGTGTCGCGTCGCATACCTTGACATAAAAACATTTATGCGCCGACCGGCATTCTTCGCCGGGGAATGCCTCAACGAGGATAATGCGACCAGTATTTCTATAATAATAGGCATCGTGCGACAACTCGCAAACATAATTATAATGTTAAGTTAGAAGCTGTGCTAGGGTAACCGAGCAGCTGATAGCTACACATAATACATGAATGCATAATAGCTGGGGCACCACACGCGGCTATCTGATTCCAAATTGGGCAATTTAATGCCTCCGTTATGGTAACCGGACAGCTGATAATACCTACATGTCTTCTATCCGCACTCGTTCTAAATATAAAAGTTTCCGAACCGTCAGATCTCCCGAAGTGTCCTCTTCGCGAATTAATACATAGACGTAAGTCGTTCGTATGTCGAGGACATGAATCCGGGCACTCCATCAGCGGCTCAGTATCGCACGTCGCCGGCTCGACACGTCGCTGACCGATCGCTTTAGCTCGGCTCGGCTCACCCGTCCAATACCATCAATCAGACTTAGCTAACTCCTAACTAGGGTAAGCTGCGATAGCCTAGTCGTATGGATTTCGGTCACTCTTACGTCTCGGTTCAAATCCCGGCACGCGCCTACTTTTCAAAGATCGATGCGTTTTGTAAATTACGGGTCTCCTCGTATCATAATGTTTCAGGTCATCGCAATGAATTTTGATTCATCGACAATTTTTTATAAAGGAAAGCTAATTTTTGCTCGTTTCGTTCATTCTCACAGTCCGTCGACTGGGATCTCATAGTTGGTCACAAAGAAGTGACGTCATCAGTGGCGGCGCGAGCTTTTAACAAACGTACGAAACTAAAGCGAACACGCCAGTCAGTAACACAAGGCGACTTGGGTGGGAGGGGAGTGTGAAAGTTTTAAAAATCGAACCGCTAAATTGCATTCCTGTTTAGATTGGATTAGTTTTCTCGGCAAAAGTTCATCTCTGGCGGAATTGTAGCGAACACTCTATTTAATCTATAACATCTATAACGCTTGTGATATACTTATCATAGGCGCCTTAAGTTCAATGAACTATACGTCTATTCATGGATTGTTTAAATTTCTATGACATTTAAATGAATACGAATACTTTCATACATACATCATACATACATACATAGTTTCCGCCCGTGACTTTGTTCGCGAGGTACGAAAGGAAAACACCAATTTATTATCTTAAAGAAGACCTAGATATCAAAGAAGATTTCGCTCCATTTAGTGTTCTGAATTTTGTAGTAGCTATAACGCCATCTAGTACCTTAAAAAAGAACTACAAAAACACCAGTTGTCAAGATTGAATCTAACAGAACTAGTGTGTTTTCCTGACTAAAAATAGCCTGTGGTCCTTCTTCCACTCATATATACGAATGATCAAGAACAAATAAATGCGAAAACTACTAATATATCAGACAACACTTTTGTGTGTTTCACTAAGAGTCAAGCCACATCTAAAAAGTACATGTCCAAAAACACACACAATTGGTCGTTCGAACAAATATAGATAAAATCTCCTCTGAACAAGTCTACTAACTTGATGATAAATCAAAAACTGTGGTGATACAGAAAAATGGAGGTCATAAACAATTGACCGAAAACAGTAAAAGCGGGGTTGACTGGCAGCTCGCAGGCGACTGACCTAAGATTAGTGTGACCTTCATTCGTTTTGGACTAGTGAAAGTTACATTTGATCTCTAAGGGCCATGGCGTACACACACACACCTAAACAATACACACGCCACACGTACTATACACAGCCCGAGCGAGCACAATATATACCTGCTCAATTAACATAACAGAGACGATCGCAAGTACTGTTTTGTAAAATGTAAATACATAATTGGCTGTAATAATAATAATAATAATAACGGACAATTCCACACACGGCTATCCGATTCCAAATTAGGCAATTGGTAGGCTGCATTACGGTGAGACGCAGTTGAATAACATAAATCATACTATATAATACTTATGTAG
This sequence comes from Agara michaeli, assembly GCA_018245675.1. Lineage (NCBI taxonomy): Eukaryota > Metazoa > Arthropoda > Insecta > Lepidoptera > Hesperiidae > Agara > Agara michaeli. The sequence continues at coordinate 6,557 of DWDX01002877.1, read as the reverse complement.
ATATATTTTTTTATTACACCCAGACACAGAACAAACAAATGTGCTCGCATCACACAAATGTTTGTCACAGTGGAAATCGAACCCACGACCTCCCTTTGGCAGTCGGCGTCTCTAACAACTAGACCGTGCCGGTGGATCGATAAAAATCATTTCAATAAATCAAATTCAAATTGTATTATTACTTATAACGCATTACGTACATTGACTAAAATGTCATACAATATTATATTTATCGTTCATTGGCTTTAAACTCAACCGGGGTTAGGGTGGACCGGGCGAAAAAGGCGGAAACAAGTAAGCTTTGCCCGTTGAAAGTGTAGGTAGCCTAAATGAGAGTTGGTATGAATAATATATGGTAACATATCCCGCATTAACTATTACTGGTTGGCTCGGGGGTGGATCTTGGCCACTCGCAGCAAAATACGGCAAAGTACTACCAGCGATTATTCGAGAGATTTATGCCTGTGGGCGCCAGATTACATTTTTGCCGCGATCACGTGCCTTCTACTACAAGCAGATAGGAAAATCGTGATCCGTTTTATTATTTACACCCTTGAAGCATCAATTCCGTTTCCGCGGCATTGAAATATCATGTTATATATTTCAAATCAAAATACAATCATTTAACTTTCTTCACACCTAAAGAAATTTTCATCGTGAAGAAATGACTGGACGAAAAGTCGTCGATACAATATTGTTTTATTAATAGCGGGCAAAAAAAGGTTTGAACATTTAATATTTCTAATAGAAATTATTATTGTACAGCTCTGCCGACGAAGGCTTCTAACGATGAAAGATAAATACACACTACCGCTTAGAAATAAAAGTAAGCTCTTTTCTTTAACTAAGAAATGAAGATTTTTCTTTCAACAGCGTTTTTCCGATAAAGGCAAAAACGTAGACGGAGCAAAGTTGTTTTTGTAAAGCGGAAAATCAAAGAGTTTCTAGTCACGCCGTTTATAAAACTAATCGCAAAAAGCTGTTGGCACAAGCGGAGAGACGGCTTGTAAACTTTTTAACGTTTTAGCGAAGCACATAGACACAGGCACTAACGAGACCTTGTGCGCTCTAAATCCTTCCCGCGACAACTTTTTTCCGTCTCGGATTCCAGCAAAATAGCCCGTTACCTTTGTAATACTAAAATAGTTTTTTTTTTTCAAATCCTTTATCATTTTTTATGTTCGTAAGTAAATACATGAATTGAAATAATTCTATTACTGTAATGTAAATAATAATACATTTATTTTGCTTCACTTAATGAGTACTTTCAAACATTTTACTGTAACACTGCTGGCCACAGATAAAACCGGTATTTACTTTTATAAAATTTATTATTCGCTTTCGTAAAATGGAACGTTAACAATGCTTTTTGTTATTTATTACCAGGCTAATGATTCATTTATTATTCTTCCAAAATTGAAATCATGCTTTTTATTCTCCTTAATTTTTTCTATTCATACCGAATGCTTGCCAGGTAAGAAATATTACTTTACAAAATGCACTGACTTAGTACGTCTACGCCTCTCCGAAACACGATAGCAGTCGTTTAGTGGCAAAAATAGGCGTGACTTAGCGAAAAAGTTTTATTAGGTATCTCTGACCAATTTATTATCCTTGAACTTTAAAGCATTCCTAAAGTTATTCTCATGCCGCCCTATATTTTAAAATTGTTTGATAGCAAAACAATTTTTATATACAAATTTTGACGAAACAAAATTGTGTTTAGGTTAAAATTTCAATACAGGCTTTGGATTGACGCCTATAACTCGCTTTTATAAGGAAGGCTACTTATCAATCTTTTGATTTGATCATTTTCTAATCGAATAGGAACGTTTTTCCTTATCATATAATAAATGTTAAAGGTTCGCGAGGTGTTCAACTCTACATCAAACCCGACACACGTCACGTCGAACAAGTGGAAGGCCAATAGATTAAAACTAACAGATACTAATTATTAAATCAGTTTTCTAGGTAATTCAACAGCACGTGTAATAAATAGCCCCCATCTTAATATTTATTAAGCTCATTTTCCTCCTACATGTGAACACTTAACATAAATATGCTAATAAGCTTATTTGTTATTAATATCGATATATCGTCATCTGTTGGAGTAAAACGATTCGAATTCAAACAATTAAATAAATAAGGTAACTGTCCACGCTGACCTTTGGTGTTCATTTGTTGCGCGGATTCCGAAAATCGTTAATTTAATCGGCTTTAGCGGTCGCCGACCCCTAAAACCTGTTCAAAACATACAATCTACAAGCATTGAACCAAATAGTCTATAAATCATGCGGGTTTACAAACAAAAAGCACCCATTCCCCGTGCTCCTACATCCGTCTCTGTCGCACATCAGTAATTACACGCGTGGAAAGGGACAGATTCCAGGGTGAGCGAGTGGGCATTGATTCATCAGATAGTGTCTGTCCGGTGTTTATAGTCTGTCGCCATAGTGACAGCAGTCACGTAGTTCCCCTTCCTGTTTCAATGAATAAAGATACGTCAATGGGTTCTGTTCCAAGTTTGAAAGCGAGTTTTTTTTTGCGCGGCCGTTTCCTGTCAGCTTTGCATGCGAGTGAATTGTTGCAGTTTTAGACAAAAGTTTGTTGTTTCACTTCGCTAGACTTTTTACGGTTTCAATGTTATACGTACCTATATGCAAAATAAACAGGAGTTAGGAAGTTTTAAAATTGGAATAAAAATTAGCTGGCATATTACCTATAGATAAAAATTACAGAAAAATAGTTGGTCACATTTTTAAATTTCGAATTCTTTGACTGGCCGTTAATATGTTACAAATTCCAATTTCAAAATCACAATTCACGGCATTTGCATTATTATTACGGAGATTTCTACGAAGTATTAATATGTACAACGAGTTCATAATAATGGGCATGTTAATCAATACACTAATAAGTTTCCATATTATTCTGTTAAGTGTCGACATAACAATGGGTGAGTCACCTGTATTGTTCTTTGGTGACATACGATGTCACTTTTTTATTGTTAATAACAAAATATATAATAGACTGTCATCGGTGAACAAGACTTATTACTGACATTTTGGTGAAATTTGCTAAGCGAATTTCAACTGGAGTAGTATATAGATATAGAGTGGTATCAACGTAGACAGATTACACGTTTGTATGTTTAAAGCGTATAGGAGGTGATGTCACACACCGGAAAACAGTTTATAATGCAACGCGGGCTAAGCGCCGTCACCGAGCATTAGTGTGTTAGAATCGAAACTTTACAATCATTTTGTTACAATATTTTTCGTTTGTACATGGCAAATAATGTGTTAACTTACGCAGCACTAGCCGCGTTCAGCACTAGACTAACACTAGACGTAAACCCCGGGTGTATTAATGTCTTGGTATATGTGCAATGCTGGGTACCGGAGTCACAGTTTTGTGTTTATTTTAAATGTCTTGCGCGTGTGTAAATTTTCAATTGTCATTGTCAAATGTAAATTTTCGTGTAATACTCAATAATTTCTAGTTTTTACTTTCATTTCTTAAATTCGTACAACTTAAAAGGCAAAATATGTCTTGAACTAATCATCCTATAAAATCTTCACATGTACCCATATTTGTGCAAATAAACGTCTTTGTCTTTTAAGAAAATTATCACGATCGTTTTCTTGCTTAAGAGAGCAAGTTAAGCTGTTAGTTCCGCTTGTAATGGTTAGGTGACAATCGTTATGGACTTCATGCAGTTTAAGAACTTGACAGACGGGTTGAACACTTATTCGGATCTGCTTCGAAAAGTGGAGCAAGGTGGTGGCGCGTGCTCCAGGCCTAAGTCAATTCAGAAGACATCTGCTTAGCAGTGGATCCTAAGGCTGCAGCGACTTCGACAAACATAACTATGTCACTTCCATGCGGTTCTGTTGTTATCTATGGATATTAATATAATGTGTTTATTGCATGTACGTACAACATATTCTTTTAGGCACATTGTATTAATTTTTATGTTTGCCATGCGTAATATGTCTTTACATTAACAAAGGTTCTACTTCCGTAGGTAACCTATATATAGCCTTTTTATTGAACTCTCTTCAAAACCAGATCGGAATGTTCTATTCCGAACGCGAAGAAAAATTTAATAAAACCCCACTGTGAATTGAATAAGTTCCAACACGAGAAGGGGAGTCGATTATGTGTAGATTCAAACATTTCCAATTCAATATCGACTTTAAATTTATTGAAATATAGCTCTTAACATATTCGTGCTGTGTACTACATTTTTACCACGCGCGTGTAAGATGTGGAATGAACTTCCTTCTGAGGTTTTCCCGGAGCGCTATGATGTGGGGCAAGGTGCAAGAGAGGCGCAAAAAGAGTTCTCCTTCAAAGCTGGCAACGCACCGGCGACTCCTCGGATGTTGCAAGTGTCCATAGGCGACGCTGACCACTTACAATCAGGTATGCTGTCTGTCTGTCTGTCTGTCTGTATGCTGGCTGAATTATATAAAAAAAAATATATATATATTTTTATATCAATCCAGGTGTATAGTTAAATTACTTTAGTTTACTCGTTATAAACTTAGTATTGGGAATAAGGATTTAATCAGTTTTGATGTTTTACATAAAAACTCATTGTTCTTATATTGAATTTCAAATTAATTGTTAAAATTTAAAAATATAACGAACTAGCTGCTAACCGCGGCTTCGCTTGCATTGGAAAAGAATTCATTTGGACCACGCGTCTTACCTTTATTACGTCCGTAACACTATCTATATCGCTTCGAATAAAACGTGAAAATGTGATATTTATTCGCGAAAAAAGTAGCCTATGTCACTCATAAGCCCTTCAACTATCACCGTACCGAAACTAAGAACCCTTTTGCGTCTATAATATTGGTTACGGACAATCGAATTTCGACCACCGTCCAAAATACAGGTTTAGTTTGAAACACAACAGAACGCTAGTGCACGAATAGAAATTGTCTAAGCGTAACAAGTGTAGGCCGTAACGAGGGCACACGGGACCGGTTCCAACGAACAGTGCTACCCCGGCTGGCCCGCGTTCGCTGGAAACGTTCGCCCGGGTTACCACTGCGTACATGTACGCTACACGGTACGCTCATTCGTGTGCGATTGTAGTGAAAAAGCAACGCTAACACCGCACATATATGAAACAATATGTGTTATAAGAACACACCATTTTTGTTCTTGATGGTTCACACAATTTTTTTTTTTTTGGTGAGAGTCGAACCCATGACCTCCGCGATTTGGCAGTCACGATCTCTAATCACCATACCACGAGGCCGGTGAGTAGTCAAATATTGTATAACCAGTTACTATATTTTATGAATATATAAACAAATATTTATTGGTAACTGTTTTTTACTTCGGTATCACGGAGACAAAAATATACATAAAAAAATTACTGCCGGGTATAGGTCATTTCCATAGTGGCCAGAAGCCTGGAATATATTGCAAAACGCCGTTCCCGTACTGATTAGAATAAATCATTAAAGCATAACAAAATAAGGGCGCAATCACCAGAACCTTTCAAGCTACGTCGCTCGGAAAGGTAAGCATGCGAAGTGAATGCTCGCTTTGTAGGCTGTCGTAGAACGCGCAAGAGGTTTCTCCGGCGCTTGCGAGAATCTTGTTATCCAATTGAGAAGATACTGCGATCCTCTAGCGAATGTGTTTTTTTTTTTTATGTCAGGAGAGCAACGAACGAACGACAGCAGACACGAATGGCCACTTCCGCCCATGGACCTCTGCGACTGATCCAATAGGGTTGTAGGGCTGGGACTGTTAGTGTGTGAATTTCTGAATATATCATTTCATATTTCACGATAAAATATAGCGTTTTTACAAATGTTCCTATTTTCTAAATATTAGTGATTAATTACTACAGCTCCATATTTAATATGGTTAAACTAGATATTCGCGGTTCACGAACAGTTTCACTAGACAAACGTGTATGTCCACTTCGATGGAACTAGAAGCGGCAAAATAATATTGTATAGTAAACTATGTCTAGTTAACTCTTTGAACCGCTCGAGCCTACAACTCGCACCAAACGTATCACGTGACGGTTACGGATATATCCGTCCAAGGAATGGGCACATCTGCCGCTTACATAACCACGATTTCTTTGTTGGCCTCCGAGGCCTGAGGCCACACGTCGACACACGAAGGTTTCGATGCTAAACAATGAAAAACAATGAGGCCTTAATGAATAATATTCCTTTTATCCAGCTTTGAATAGAGCCTTGTGTAAATATGGATCTCTTCGGTTATTTGTGAAAATAAACCTGAAAACAATATTACAAGATACTTTTAGGTACGAAGGTCTTGCAGGTAAACATTGCATCCATGACTGATGTTTTCCGTATAATATATGTTTCATTCCTTTGAACTCTAACAGATGTCTATGAAAAGAAGTATTAAATATCTGGAAGGATAATGCTCTCATTTACTAACTACATATAACATAGTAATATAATTATAATTAGTATATTTACGTAACATCACGCCTGTAATCCCCTAAGGGGTAGGCAGAGGAGTGTAGTACACCCCCACAATTCACCAGT
>DWDX01002876.1:0-14194 GCA_018245675.1 Agara michaeli | reverse complement strand
AGCACCCAACCCGGGATTTGAACCCGGGACCTCCCGATCGGCAGTCGCGTTAGCAACCGCCCGACCAACGACAGTCAACGACAACATATAAATAAATAAATATATATATATATATATATATATATACACACACACACATACACACAATACATGGTTTTGGAACAGAATAACTGAGGCCATTTCCACACAGGGCTGTCTGATCACAATTTAGGCAATTGAATGTCTGCATTATGGTAACCGGACAGCCGATAAACATACATATAATCATACTATATAATAGTTATATAGATACATAATAGTTATATATAAATAAATAAATAAATATTTTTATTACAACCAGACACAGAACATACAAATGTGCTCATCACACAAATGTTTATTCTGGGTGGGATTTGAACCCTGTACCTCCAGCTTTGCAGACAGGGTCTCTAACTGCTCGACCACAAGGCCAGTCAATAGCATCAGATGATTTCCCAGTGATATGCAATATGTAATAAAATATGCAGGGTGCCCTAAATATTAATGTTAAACGTGATATATTGCATTGATTTTAATAATGAAAGTTAATTAATATTGAAAGTGGACAACTTTAATTTAGATACTTAGGATTTAAAATTTGTATATCACCAATGGTACAATATGCATTGATCTAAACAATTATGTAAAAACTACATATACCTACAAAAATATGTATATTTACATAAGTAGAAATATTTTACATTTGACTTTAAAACTTAAAGATTGCATAAACCAGAATATGTATCTATTCTCTGTTCTCAGAAGATTGCATAATAATTTTACATTTGGAACACTGGCTTTCTATGAAACTTTGCCTGATATTAATGATTATATTTGTAAATAATAGTCTCTTAAACAAAACACATAGTATAATAATTTCATAAGGGCATGTTACACTGTTGTAAACCTACCGATTGAACATCCTGAACGCAGAGATAATCAAAGTCTGTCTACAACGGAAAAATAATAATTTGGTGTGGTAACTAATGTGAACTGCTATTATCTAATAGTAGCAATAGTATTTGGAAAGAAGAACTTAAAGTAGACTTGGAGAAACAAGAGCTTACAGCGACATTCACTTTAGTCAATAACCCCAAATCCAATGGTGAGCTGGTATTGTGCAAGGTTAGTTTTGCTCACAATCTGCCTATACATTAGTATCATAGCTTGGGCAACGAAAAACTAATTTTAAAATAATCAAAGGCTACATTGGGAGGCCACAGAAAACCTATTTAAGCCGTCTCTTACCCGCTTGATATCTCCTCGGCATCCTTGACAGAGTCCACGTCACTGTCGCTGGAGATCGAGGGGTCCGAGCTGGAGTCCGAGTCGCTGTCGAAGTCGGCGTCCCGGTACTCCGACACCTCGTATTCGACCACGCCGCTGGCCATATTATCAATTATCATGTGCCTCGTTACTTCAACGTCGTCCGCGTCGCTCTCGTTCTTCGCCAATGGGCCGTGCGCGCACGCGTTTATAATATTATTTTTCAACACCATTTCATGATGTTCCACTGCGTCCGAATCCTCGTTGCCTGTATTCGAGCGAGTCTCCGTATCTTCCGAATCGGAATCGGTTCCGTAATCGGCGATCAAGTTCAGGGAACCGCTTTTACCATTAACGTCCCCAGGATCATCCATCGTGACGAACTAAACTTGATTGAAGTAACGCGAAATCCGCGTGTGCACGGAATAAATGCTTGCCGTAACCGAAAGGATGGCAATAATTGTATGTGACTAGAACATATTATAATATACAAAGCGGAATATAATAGAATTTATTATATAGGAACGGAATCAAAGTAGACAATGGCGAATGGGAAATGTAGAAAAACAAACTCTTTACTTTTGCAACTCAAAATGACAATTTGCATTTTTGCGGCCACAGGTAATAAAGCAAATTCGCAATGTCATGAAGCTTTTAGAGTCTACATCATACAGTACATTAAGAATAGTAGGAAATATTCAAGAGCAAGACTACGATGTCAAACTAAGAATTAAATAATTTTATGCAATAAAATACTTGTTAATGAACTTGAATAGTTTTGTTTATTATTCATTTATATTCTACTAAATCCTTTTAATTAAAAACATGGTAAAAATTAACAATGGCAACTTAACTAACATGAGTGGTCTGAGACTGAGTTGTGCATCTACCTGCAAAGTCTGAAAATCTGCAATGTAATATTATTTTACTTAAATTGAATTTCAATAGAGTCTTTAAACGAACTACGTTTCTGGGAATTAAAATGACGAGTTGTTGCGTACAGGATTGTGAAAACTCTATCAATACATTAGATCCGGATAAGGATACTCGTTCTTTCCATTTGTAAGTACCATACATGTACAAGTGGCTATTGGCTTTTGTGCGTTCTAATAGGAGTGATTTTGATTTGAATATTCGGGATTCGTTGCCAGGCATTTTGGCCTTTTGTTTTTATTCGATTCTTAATCAATTACTGGTACGGGAAAGAGACATAAGCTTCAAAAACGGTAAAATATTAGATAAAAACTTCGACTACCAAAAAAAATCATATTGTTGTAAGCATTTGTAATTTAAAGTATGTCATTCTTGTTGCAGTATCTTGGAAAAATGAACTTAATGTTTACCTGCGAGCCTCGTGCAGTGGTCGCAGTAATGTTCTGAACAGTTTATGATTTTGAAAATAAGGATTTTTTGAGTTTTTTATTTTTATTTTTAAAGCTTTATGATTAGCTACTCACTTTGACCATCCAGTTATGTTTATTGACATTTGTAAAATGTACATTCATTGAAAATATTACAGATTTCCAAGAAAGAAGGAACTCAGACAAAAATGGCTGAGAGCCATTGGGCGACCGGATTGGGACCCACCTATCAACGCACACGTGTGCAGTGTACACTTCAGCCCCCAACAGATGGTACATGTGAGCAAACATTTTTGGACGATCAAACACGATGGATTCCCCGATGTTGCATTACCTATAACGGTATGGCAGTAATTTCATTATTTTTCAAGTAAATCTGTCATTAAATACTCATTATTGCTCGTAAATTATAGTAGTCAACTAGGAACCAAATTCTTGCATTTCGTGGGCCACTCAAAAATTAAGGATTAGCTGACTATACCATTCCTTGACAGCTCAGCTTACAACTTAGGTTTCATCTAGTACTCACATATACTAGTCATTAATCATGAGTTTGGAAATACCGTTGAGTTCTTTTCTGTTGAGGTATCAATAAATCAGTCGAGACGTTCACGGCATAACTGAAATTTTACAGTCAAACACCTACATATATATTAATTGATCCTAGCCATGTATTTTGCAGACAATACCAAACATAGACGCATCGGATGTTAAAGTCTGCAGGATGTGCTTGGCTACTAACATCAGAATGTTTTCACTGAAGAAAGGAGTGCTAAAAGCGTGCCTAGACGCCATTGTTGGTTTGCATGTAAGCATTTTTATAGTATTATTCTTGAAAACCAGAGCGCATGTATAAGAGAGTGATGAATGGAGGAGCAGCATCAGGTCTGTTAAGGATTGTTTTGACCACTAGCTCTTTCTATCCGATAGGGACCTGGGGTGATGGAATAATAATAATAATAATGAAGTTAATAATACATAAATTATTTAGTTTTTTTTAACTATTCTATCATATTAAATGTTATTAATGTAACAGCATTACAAAACCAAAATCTTCAAACTACAATCATATACGAAGGATATGGTGTGGTTAACGGTGGTATGGTGGTGGTGATAGCTACAAAATACGACATTTAAGTGAAGTAATAAATGGAGTGTACTTTTTAGTTATGGCATTTCATCCTGATTAAGTTAGGAATTATAAAACTAAATAGTATTAATAGTAATAATTGCAGCAAAACCATGATGCAGATGGTCTCCCGCAGTTTCTGTGCTACATTTGCTCTGGGTATTTGTTGAAAACCTACAATCTGATTGAAAAGAGCATGATCGCACAGGCCACGTTGCTTGAAATTTATGCAGAAAACTTGCAAGTACGTATGTCACCTGGTCATTTTACAAATGAGTTTAGTTGAAGTGTGAATAACTAAAAAATCTGAGGATTTATTTGCAGATAACAAAGAGTCTGGTCATGCAACAGAATCGTTTTAAATTGAACTTGATAAACAGTTTACAAAAACATAATAAAACACCGACAACAGTATACGAGTATGTGTACGACGATGACTTGCAGACATCGGTTCTGGTGAAGAAGATTAATAGTAATAACAATTATTGTGGTAACAGTAAAGTCTGTCACGATAAGCGCATTGCCACAGAAGTCGGAACAGTGGAAAAAAGGTCTTGTGAAGATAGTAGTGAAACAGATAAAATCGACAATTTAAATATTATGTATAAGAAATTGAAGAAGGACATTGATGACGGTGAAAGTCTGTTACATGAAATGCAAACACATGAAGAATCTCCAAATGTAGAATACAATTCGCTAAGTGAATTTAATACATTTGATGACACTGCAAGCACGAATTACAATTACATACAATCGTTGATTAATGTAGAGGGACTCGATGAAAATTTCGTAGTAGAAGTTGATGGGAAATTTCTACAAGATGTCGATGAGAATTTTGTCGAGGCGGTTAATGAGAATTGCACAGAACAGTTTAATGAGAATTACACGGATGGCGTTTGTGAGAATTGCGGAGAACACTTTAATGAGAATTACACGGAGGGCGTCAGTGAGAATTGTGCAGAGAAGTTTGATGAGAATTACACGGAGGACGTTAGTGAGAATTGCGCAGAACACTTTAATGAGAATTACACAGAGGGCATCAGTGAGAATTGTGCAGAGAAGTTTAATGAGAATTACATGGAGGGCGCTAGTGAGAATTGTGCAGAGAAGATTAATGACCACCGTACAGAGGAGATTGATGTGAATTGTGCGGATGACATTAATAAAAATTATGATGATGAGATTATGGAGAATAACGTACAAGAGGTTAACGATAACTTCGCATCAGAAGTTGATGAGGATTTCACATTAGAGAGTGTTGATAAGTTCCTACAGAAAGTTGACGGAACTCAAGTAGAGGAGCTTGACGAGAATTTTGTAGATGAGACCGATGAAAATTACATGCGGGACAATGATAACAATGAAATACAGGTTGAAGAGAATTTCCTAGATAGCACCGTTAATACAGATATATGTGAAAAGTACGTTGTAAGTGAATATATTACTTTGGAAGAATATAGTTGTGACGAGAATAGCAATATGATAATGGACGATTGTGAGGATGCAGCGAACGGTCATGTATACCATGACTTACCCGTGCGCGTCAGTGAATTGGACGTTGGGGCGAAAAAAGAAAACGTTGAACATGTGAGTAATACAATTTATGAAATCAAATAAGATCATTTTATATTCAAACATATGCTCATAGCTGCTGTAAAATATTGACGTTTAGTAGATGCAGTCCAGTTGTACACAATGCTTTTATCAATCTAGGTTGCGAAAACTCTAGATAGAGCAAGGAAAGTCAAAACAAAGGCACACACAGTTAAGACGAAAAGGAAAAATAAAACAGATGGTAAAAGAAAAGTGAACGAAACATTAGGACAACAACAGATAAAACGACTTTATAATATCAAAGATATGGAGGAAACAAAAGAATACCTACAGGGGGAAACCGATAACCTTGCGTTTTTTGATGTTGTTGAATTGACTGTAAGTTGTTTAATATCTTTTACACTTCAAATCGGATTAACCGTTATTGTGCTGAAGGAATCTAAAAGTTCCATTGTTTTGTTAATTTAAATCTCATACAACAATTCTTAATTTTAATAGTCATAGACAAATTTTATTTAGAGATGCCATATTGAATATTTAACTCATTGGTGTCTGAGCTTCAGTCTGCAAAGATATACACAATAAGGATTCCTTCCACGATATAAGAAATGCTATTAAGAAAACAATTTCTGCTCAGAATTTGATATAAAAAACGCATCATCGTTAAAAGTTCTGTATGCAACTCAATTTGCAGTTCAAGGAACAAAAAGAGAATTGGATAAGAAACAACTACAAGAGTCAATGGTATAATCTAGAGACGATTCAATGCGACGAATGCAGCAAGCTGTTCCTGCAACGACGAGCTTACATCAAACACCTCGACGTCCACAATCCGGTGAACAATTTTTGTTTTTTAATGTAATTCAGCCTAGCAAACAGGCAGACAGGCCACTTAATGGTAAGTGATCACTGTCGGCTTTGGAGGAGGGCTCTTTTTGCGCCTTTCTTGAATACATTTTTGTAATATACTCTAGGTGTGCGGGTTTCTCTCAATGTTTTCCTTTACCGACATATAGCTAGTGAACGCACTAGGCTGTCTCTGCTTAAATATCTGTATGATTAATTGATTAAATAACTAAAACGTGCAGAGTCGCGGCGACGTGCAGTGTCCCGTGTGCAAGGCGCGGTACGCGAACACAATTCTGCTGGAGCAACACGCGAGGACGTCGCATCAGAGGCGGTACCACTGCATCTTGTGCCCCGCAGTACTCAGTAGCGAGTGAGTTTTACTTTTGAATACGTTAAATGGCTTCGCTTGTGTGTTTCTGGCTTTAAGTGGAAGTATTACCTCGTCGTCGTCCTTCCCGGATTGCCTGGCTTCTTCCTTCCTTCCTTTTAGTCGCCTCTTAAGACAGGCACGAGCTACCGTAGCTGTTCTGGTCCGTGACTATAGGCACATTTTTTTTAACCTAACCTAGCCAAACGTACAGGAACTGTGACCAAATTATATAATATATGTTGAAACAGTAGACATCGGAACCCGGCTTTCCCTGAGCATTATTGAGCTATCGTCCGCCTGTGTGATGCGCCAGCGTATACAGACTGATGGTCCTAGAGCGTTGGTGCGTGTGCGTGCAGCTCGTCGGCCAGCAGGCACCGGCGGCAGCACGAGGCGCGCGAATACCGATGCCGCGAGTGCGCGCTGGCGTGCGGCTCGCTGGCGCGGCTCGCGGCGCACACGCGGCGCGCGCACTCGCTGTTGTGTCTGTCTAGTTGGCGCCTGCAATCCGTGTGTCGCAGCCACCAGTCGCGCCGCGGCGAGCCACGGACGCTGCGACTGCATCCGAGCATGTGGCACGTTATACATGCAAAGCAAATCTTCACCATTGAACTATTTACTGCCTTTATAACAGTCTTTAACAAACCCCGTTAAATATAGTAGTTACAATAGCTTATTAATTAGCAATTATATTTCAATGCGAAATGTGTTTATTAAAAGTTAGTGTGTATTTTCTTAACTTTGTGAAAGTCGTGTTGTTTTATTAGCGTTTTATTAAATTTTATATTATTTATACGTTTTTAAATGTTACAATGATTTAGTGTTTTATTAGCACGTTATGACCTCCTAAGGTCATTAATAGTACCTAACTCTAAGATGAAACTATGTAGGTATATGGTACATTAAAGACAACTTATTTATTTAAATCAGATTCAGTACGAACTTTAACACAAACCGTTATAACCGGAACTCTAACATAACCGTTTGTGGTTGCACTTTAACTAAATTCTTTATATCTCATAGTTTTCCGTATTAATATGCTATAAGCTTATATAGTATTGATATATATTTTGAGTTAAAATAGCAAATACTAGGATTAAAACATTCGAATCATTTCCAATATGCTAAGAAAAAATTCTGACTTAGATAATACATGTTTTAATAATTACAGGAACTCTATGTCTCTACATACGAGTACATTTGTAATGAGACTCTTCCTATTACAAAATATGTTTTGAATAAGTAAACCTAATAAAAAATGCGACAAATATCATTATGGGGTAAGTGAAATAAATAAATGAAATGTCTATAAATTTCTAATTTACAGTATCTTTCAAGAAGTAGAATAGAAACTATTAGATATTAGTGATATTAAAACTATTAGATGAATAAAACTATGCTTTTAAAACCTAAAAAAAACAAACATAACTTAACAGTTTTTTTTTAAATAAAACGAATGCAGTATTACAAAATAAAGCAATATATTAAGTTACTAATACGTACGTTAGGTATCATATACCATTCTATACTAAATAAAATTGCTGTTATTAAAGCCTTAGAACGCACGAATATACCTATAATGGCATGACATGTAGTTACTTACTTTTTTTTGTAATGCATTGCAATTACGTAATGAGGTAGGTATATCGTAGTTACACTCCAAAGTTTCCTACAAAGCATACGATGAGGGGTGCCTTAGGAAAGGGGCAGGTGTTCATACCATTGCAGTCACGAAATAGCTCGCGTTACTCTTGGATAAGCACGAACGGGCTGTTGCCTCTCGTATGCCATACGGTACCAACCCCTTGTAAGGTCTCTCTCCAACCACCTCCGTACATGTATTATACGTCTCTATCGTATAATGGAATGGTTACGGTATTCCGGGTGGTGTTTGTGTAAAGTTGTTTAAACGTTGTCATAGGCAACGGTAGTCCGATATCCGCCACTCGGCTCCACAGCACCAGACGTGCTCGAAACCTCGCACTCCATAATTAGGTTCCCTAAGTATAAGATTAAATATATTTACGAGTGTTATTCAATCTGGGGGTTTAAGTTATAAACACCTTATCTTATGACGTTTGTTATTACACTGCATGTTATCTTCGGTTTTATAGAAGCTGCGGATCCGAGTAAGTACTTAACATAAGGTTAAAACATTCTGCCGATTACGTGAAACATATTGCACATAGTACATAATGTATATATGTATATGTATTTATCGTTTTTAATATGACATTTTTTTTGTCATAACTTTCTATATGATTTCGAGTGTATTGTTATTGCACTGTCACAACCCTTTTAACACCCTTTATATTGACTTCACCTGTATGTATGTATGTGAGTAATTTTTTATGTTTGAGAGCTAAAGATATCAAAAGTATGAAAAAAATATTTCTATTTATATCGATACCGGCTACGTGTATTTTACATTTATTTAGTTGTAGACACTGATGTGATATGTTTTGTTTGTAATACATTTGTTTTTTCCTATTTCAGGATATTACGATTACGTGTATATTATAAAAGCCATGATAGATTGGGTATAATGACCTTAACAAATACCTCTAGTGACAGTCTTTCTTCTATAGCTGGCATTCGTACTAACTCTTCGACTAATTTACAATCGTTGTACTGTACCCATTTATGGTCAAATAGTGATTTAAGGAAAGCAGTTCTTAACGCTGCCTACACTGATTCTGAAAAATTAAAATATTGTTATGCTTGTAAGGGTAAAATAAGAAATTATGATCTTAAATCTAATGCAAGTAATTTTGAACCAAGTAATCATTCTACACCTAAAGGAAATTTTATTTTACGAAGCTTAGAGCGTCCTATAGCAGATACTCATATTTCAAATTATAGTAACTACGTGAATGAATTTGAAAATTCACAGAGGGAAAATCAGTGTATTCCTTCTATATCTGGTCAAATTGATTCCAGTTGCCGCCAAAAATTTACCGATATAACATTTGAATCAAATGTTGCTGAAATTAATCAACGAAGACTGAGGAAAAGCCTTAAAGGCATTGGGTGTGTAGTAAATTTTTCATTGACTGAAAAGTCGTTAAAAAAGCGAACTCAAATACAAGCATTCTCAATAAGTGTTATGATTGTAGCTATTGTAGTAATAAGTTTAGTATTGGTAAATTTTACGGCATCGAACAACACTCCTGCCACTAATGTTACTAGTACAATCGCAGTGCCAACGAAAACAGAAGATTTCAACGAAACATCTTCAGCTATAGTTAGTATTTATCTAGATTCACAGTTCACCACAGACTTTGTAACCACTGAATACACTACAGCGGAAACACCTCTATTAACCACTACGCAACGTAGCTCATTGGTGTCTAACGTCATAGCTAAAATACGTAAAAATATTAAAACATACCCCAAGGACGTTAAGAAAAATCAAGATAACCGGAGGCCGATTGACGTTATAAACAGGGAAATCGCCTCGAAATTTTGTTCGTGCCAAATAAACGAAGTATGTATGTTAGATGAAAACACTGGGACATCCATTTGCAAACGTGCTATAGACACGGATGACCCTACAGGTATATCTTATCAATTTGTTATCATTACCTATAGCAAATTTCCTCTGTGTGTCTTATGTTTTCATCAAATAAATAAATCTCATGTTGTGTACAAAAACTGTTAAATAATTAACTATTACATACTAATTAATTAATCTTTCCTAACTTATTACTAAAAGTAATTTGTCGTATAATAATACATAATTACTTGACATTTCATTAACTTTCACGTAGATATTTTATTTAATAAGATTTATTGCATAGGTTGCGGAGGTTTATGTGCGTTGGAGACGGAAGCCTGTCAATTAGTGGATAGAGTTCGAGGCGTCCGCGTCTGTCGATTGCTGTCGCTGGTGACATGTTCAAATAAGGAATGGCGCTGTCGCAATGGACTCTGCGTAACACTAGAATCTCGATGTGATGGATCAGTACAGTGCTACGACAAATCGGACGAAATGCATTGTGGTACGATTAACAGTTATAAGCAATATATTTTCATTAATGTTGTAAACCAATCTTAAAAAATACCCAAGTTCTGTTTAATGAAAACGTTTTATACAAACTCGAACTTTTACATTTTATTTTAGGTATCTCAAGTATGCATATAAAAGTTACGAGAAGTTACACAGCGAATGTTTGACATTAACACTGTATTAGAAGCGACGCGGACGTTATATTGCTGAAAACAATTATTTCAGTGTCCGGAAATATTTACACACCGCGAACTTGGCATTTTTGTTAGCGTCTATGTTAAGGAACAATAACAAAGTGTTGGTTCGTGAAATTCCTAGATTTAATTTACAAAACTAATTTTTATTTTCAGATTGTGATCTGACGAAGCAATTTCGGTGTGGTCAGTCCATATCATGTTTCTCAAACAGAAAGATTTGTGATGGAATTATTGATTGCTGGGATGGTTACGACGAAGTCAATTGCACGACGGGTGGGTGAATATTTTTATAATAAAAAATGCATGTCAGCAGTAAATTTCAGTAATATGAACTTAATCAATAGATAAACAAAAATTTGTTACTGTAAATAAATTGATATCTTTATCAAATTTGTTGAAGACTAATAGACAACACCTGTCATACGTACACAGTCGTAACTAATCTATGCGTATCGTTATGTTGCGTATAACATACCAATGTACCTACATTGCTTAATATAAAGCATAATCCAAACGTAGGTAAGGATAAGGAAACGTAGGTAAGCACATACATACATACAGATACAGAGTAGTTGTTATTCGTTACATCGATTCAACAAGTAAGTAGGATTATAGAAAAATAGTGCGTTTTGACTCAGAATTGTTATCGTTATAATTTACGTAAATCGCAATAATACCGTTCAGTTTTGTATCTAGGTTATGAATGTGCTCATTTGAACCTAACGGGGCTTATAGCCACTATGAAAACAACTTATAGGTAGAATTAAACTTTATACCAGTGAAGAATTATATGGAACGATAACCACATAAACATTAAAATAAACTTAAATATTAAATATAACATGTTAATTTTGTTTTTTTTTTAAATTGTAAAGGACGCTAACGCTGGTTTATAATGATCAAAAGATGATGATAATTGATTTTTAGATTGAGTTCCCACGTGTATTTCTATGATATTATAATTACAGAATGTCCTGAAGACCAGTTTACCTGCACAGATGGTCAGTGTATTATGTCGTCTCGATTTTGCGACGGACTAGCCGATTGTGATGACCGCAGTGATGAACCGCAAGGTTGTGGTGGTGCCTGTAGTAGCCATGAAATGCAGTGCAGCAATAAACGTTGTATACCCAGAGTTTTGTTTTGTAACGGTCACGATGACTGCGGCGATGAAACTGATGAATCACATTGTTCTTGATATGGACTACTCGTAACGTTGATAATTTTGAGTGTTTTGTTTATAATTAAACCATATCATTTTTTTATGCAACAACAAACCAAAAATTAAATGTTTGAGTCAATTACTTGTAAGTATTAGATTCAAAATAAATAGATATGACTTTTTTGTCCTTTTGTTTTTCTCCGGTAAGCTAAGCTGGGATTATTCTTATGTATGACACAATAATTTACTAACTATTAAATACAAATAATATAATAACAACACTCTCCGTCGTGTTAATCGAGAGAAAAGCAATATATTGTCTTAAATCCGGTCTGCAAATACACTTTGTTATGTGTACAACAGTAACATAAGTATGGAAATTATTTAATGGTGATAATCATTAAACACGTACCGCTGTAAAAAAAGAAATATTCTAATTAAAGACCACACAAATGTTTTTATGTAGTGACGATTGCAAACTGAAATTTCGGATACTTTATTTTTCGTGCAACACACTATCTATGTAGATATCTATTATAAAGAACCTGCAATTTCTCGCAAAATGAGTCATTTGTATAGAACGAGTTCTTATGGTAGGTAAAAATCATATTTTTTAAAAGAATGTAGATTGTGATTCAAGTGTGTTAATTTTAAAATGAAAATACGTTACACGAATTTCGCATATGATCTAAGAGACCCGAGCCCGAAATTTTATTTGAGTTATTACTATTTAATACTATTTTATTTACGTAACATCACGCTTGTAATCCCCTAAGGAGTAGGCAGAGGTGTGTAGTACACCCCCACATTTTACCAGTTACGTTTTAAGTCCCACAATGGAATAAGTGGTGAGCCTATTGCCATGCACCGGGCACACATCTAGACTCTGAGTCACTACTACAAATTCTAAATCCAACAGTACCCAACCCAGTATTTGAACCCAGGACCTCCCGATCGGCAGTCGCGCTAGCAACCGCCCGACCAACGAGGCAGTTTATTTTATTTGAGTTATATATTTCAAATAATATCAGTTACATTGTAAAGTTTGGTGTATTTATGTGTAATATTTTATCATTACACTAAGGAAACAAGTTAATTGTATTACGGTGAATTGATCGAATCGAAAGTCGACATGACTCGAAGTTGAATCATTAACAAAGAATATTGTATCAAAGATAATATAAAAACTGTTTCGTATTATTTCTGAGTGTGTAATAAAATATCTAATGATTTAGTGTGAAATGTTTAATGTTCAATATAAAAAATAATATTTTTATAACGTGTTCTTTAATATGCAAAAGACATAGCTAACAAGGCATCTACATATTCATCGATATTATATAAAAGTACGTCATTTCTAATCACATGTGATGCATTTGTATTGTCTGTGGAATAGAATAGTATTTATAACTGATTGTCTGTGGTTTGATGTGCATTTCTGATAGAGATTGGCAAATGGAAAAAATATATCGGTATTATCGTATCGATATTTCGATATATCGATTCTTTCGCTCCAAAGCGTACGGTTATCGAAAAAGTTGTCATAATATTCGAACAAGAATTTTTTTTACAGATATTTCAAAGATTTGTTAGTTTTCTTCATTGAAAAATACTTAATTACGTATTATGAGTAGAATAAAAAAAAAACAGTCACCAATAGTAGTCAGTTGTAAACTTCTAAAGCACTTTTTCTTTGATATGATCTCCAGATAACCGACTTCTAACTTAGCACGTTCTGGTTTATATTCATTTAATGGTGAAACAGGCAAAATATTTTCAATAGTCAGTGGAATACAAAAAAAAAACACAATAATACGAATATCTAGGTTTTTTTAAATTATCGATAATTTGATATATCTATTTTCATACTCTTCCCTATTTTTTGTAGTCAACTCAACTTAACTGCAAGCGAGACGAGACTAGGGATGTGAGATTAGTGGAAAAACGTCGATTAATTAATAATCGATTCTTCTTTATTAAAAATTAATGTAACAATAAACAATCGATTTTTCCGACAGAATCGATTTTGTTGTATTATTTCAAAGTACATGCTTTTCACATTCCAATAATAATCCTAAGAGATTCATATTAATAATTTACCAGAATAAAAATCAAATAAAATAATATGAATAAAAAAAAAATCAATTCAAAACTAAAAATCAAAGGCAATGTTTCCTTAACATTACAAGGTAGGGAATTAGGAAACTAAGTAGCATTATTGATACAAATTTTAGTACTATTAAACGTTTTACTCATTATAATAAAAATTAAATAATGAG
>DWDX01002875.1:0-14198 GCA_018245675.1 Agara michaeli | reverse complement strand
ACGTACAGCCGCAAGACCCCGTGGCGCTCGGACCCGAGGTGGTGGAGGCCAGCATCGACGCGCTGCGCCTGCGCTACAGGCTGCTGCCCCACTACTACACGCTGTTCTGGCGCGCGCACGTCTACGGGGACACCGTGGTCAGGCCGCTGTTCTTCGAGTGAGTCGCCTTTCATACGTAATGATGTGTCCATTGTACACTCGGCTGGAGGGCTAGAAAATAAGGGCTAAACCTAACGAGCGATGTTTGAACACTGTTTTATTATATTGAAAATATGTGTAGGTAATGTAGGTAGGCCGCTGATCAATCGCTTTCCTGCTATAGATATTCACTATATAACAATGAAATTATCGATCGTTACTCGACTCGACGGAACGCTCTCGTCAGGTTCCCCGAGCTGGAGCAGGTGCACGGCATCGAGGAGCAGGTGCTGGTGGGGCCCCACGTCATGCTGGCGCCCATCCTGCGGCCCGGCGCCGCGCGCGCCCGCGCGTTCTTCCCGGGCGGCGGCCGCTGGTACAACGCGCGTGACTCCGCCTTCCTCGCCAGCGGCGGCTGGCGCGACCTCGGCGAGCACGAGACCGTCGCCATCCGGGTACGGACCGACCGACTTTGTTTTAATACCAGCTTTTCCTCGCGCTGAAATGGATTTTCCAAAAACAAAATAACGCCTTAATGTCACGACACGTATGCAGAAGAGTCGGCGCCGAACGTTGTAGTTGTAGTTTGAAGTTTTTGTTTTCATGTTTGAAATAGGCTAGCATTTAGCCACTATCACGCCAGACGGTAAGCGATGATGTGTAACACAGACGAAGGCAGTTTGTTCTACACCCTTTGCGTTTTTAATCGGGAATGATGAGTAAAACAGTTTCTTTTTGGTTAATGGGATGTTTATCTGAAAAGGATGAAAAACCGCCGTGCGTCTGGCTGCCCGGCTGTAGAAGGGAGGTGCAGGTATGAGATGGTGCAGTAAGAGGGCACACTCCCCGATAGAACTCCTATAGAACGACGCTAAATGAGTCATGATATATTGTTCGTAGGCTGGATCGATAATCCCGCTGCAAGAGCCGCCCAGCACGGGCCCCGTGAGCACGGCCGTGTGTCGCAGCGCGCCGCTGCAGCTGCGCGTGCTGCCCGCCGCCGACGGCGCCGCCCACGGGGAGCTCTACTGGGACGACGGGGACAGCCTCAGTGAGATATTCCACAATGATAATAAAGTATACTTATTGCGACGAAACAATCACAAAGCTACAGGGACGGATGTTCCAATTGTTATCTTGCAAGAGGAATTGGCTCAGCTTCTATTGACATGGGATCGGATCAGATCAAACATTTTTCTTTTTGTATAATTCAGATAACTATGTACAGTGATATGAAAGTTTTTCTACTTTCCATATCTGATTTCTGTATCTCCTTTCTATATCATTTACAAATGCACTAATGTCGTATTGACCGCTGATTTCGCTACCTTCACAGATACATACCTAGAGAAGAAATACAGTCACATCGAGTTTGAAGTGAAGGACGACGAGCTACGGAGCACGGTCAAGTGGTGGGGGTACGGAGTGCCCTCCATTAACACGATCGAAATCAAAACCGAAACTGTGCCCATTAAGTCGATCACGATCAACGGCGAGGCGTGCAAGATACCGTGTTACATCACTTACATAGTCAAAACTCAGGTTCTGAAAATAACAGGCCTGGACCTGTCCCTGGACAAGCCGTTCAACATCAAATGGACGTACCTGAAGCTGCTGAGACGACAGAAGCCGAGGAAGACCAACACCACAGTGGTGGACGTGTCGTACGGCTGCATCAACAAGGATTGCACCAATGCAATTTAGATGCAATGAGAAAACTCGATGTCATATAAAATATATGTGTTGTGTTATGTCAATTGATTGGCCATCCGAGTACATCGGAGTTTATACTTTAGATTGTTATGGCTCCGCCCCATTGTAAGTCCCATTCTAGGGGCCTGTCAGTACATTAATAACAAGATATTGATATGCGACATGGTTCCAGCTGGAAGCTGTATTGTCTGTAGAGAAAATATTTTTTGCATTCGGTAATAGGTGTACGGGCAGTCCAACTCCATATAAAATAGTATATCCAAACTAATGACATATCAAAGTCACTGGGCCCATCCGGACTTTAACAATGGAGTCATATGACTATGTTTCGTCCTCAGGTTGGATATGTTGTTAGTGAAGTTTAAATGTTACTTTTACCAACTCATGGAAATGACCATTTAAGAGTCGTCTATGGACAAGTATATGAATTGTCTATGATGGACAGTACGAATGGATGGCCGATTGATACTAGCAATGAGTGATCGAATGAGTCGATGTCTATCTTTCTTTACAAAAGATAAAATAATAGAACATATTTAAAAACCGGTAATTGAAATCGCTAATATGATGACTTGAGAATTAAACGCTTTAGTCTTTTCAACTAATACTAGTTAGGATAAGTGTACCCCTTGTCGTTTGGTAGGAGAAAATATATCATCCCTTGGTGTAAATTCAATGATTGAATTGTTAGATTTTTAACCATTTTTGCCTCGTGTGCTGTTCATTGATATTACAAAAATGTCTTTAAGAGTGTCATTGGTTTTTCGATGTCTCTCTTACATACTGGAAGCTAATTTTATATTAATGTTATGAAAAATCAAACTACAATTTTAATAATACTAATGATTGTCCTCATCATCTGTACGGTAGAATGTTTAGTATCGTATCCAAATGGTCAAACGACCACATTGTACGATTTGCAGATGAGATATTTTTCCATGTATTTTATTCTCACATACACATTTCTTAGCACCTTCAACCTACCGCTGAAGAATTTACCACCCCCTTCATATGATGTATAGATCTATATTTTTATGTCAATTGAAAAAAGATATCATATTAAAACTGTAACGAGTGACTCTAAATTTGTAACGTTTATTATTTGTTCTTATGTTTTCTAACAATACTCATAGATTTTTCTATTTTCTTGCCTTTCCTAACTCAAAACCGAATAATATACCAATGAGTTCATCTGACAGTGATAGTTAGGATGTTAAGTCATCGTATTATCGTTTGAGATAGTGATTAATGATGCCAACGTACCAAAATGTAATCTTAGTGATGAAAATGATAATTTGTTAACATATCTGGTCTAGTCAATTGTGTTTCGCGTGGTATATCCACTAATTCAGTTTAGTAAAATTTGTAATAGGCATAATGATATCGCCTGTCTCTAGGGAAAATGAACTTGACTGTATGTACGTGTATTTGTTATGATTCAATAATGTTTTGCTTACGTTTTACACATTGACGGTAGTGTTTATGAAAAAAGAATTAAATCTACACACGAGTGACACAACACTCCACTGTTCACAAATTATCTAGAGCTGTTATGCTTAGCTCGTTCCTGTTTGTGATGTTTTTCGATTATCACTACGACAAACATTATAGAAAAGATGGGATACAATCCGTGTGCGTAGTCACAATTCCTTTATATTTGCAGGTGTTAATCAAAAATGAATGTTTTTTTTTTTAATTAATCTAGCCAGCAGGCAGATGGTATTTTACTAGTTTTATTTGCTCAAGAATTTGAAATTTATTGTATATTTCATATATATAGTATGTATTCGTTCTATATTATATGGTGAGCTGCATATGTATGTACTTATACAAGACTCCTATAGAAATATGATTTTTTTGAATGTGATTTTTATGGTTTTTTTAGTGGAGATCGCAATTTTAACTTACATAATATTTTTAGGGTTAATCCTTATTCTCCCCTGAAGCATTTTATATTTGGTAAACAATCTTGTTTTTTTTATTATTGTCTGTAACATATGTATGTAGTGTTCACACGCACAAATGTAAGTCATTTAGCGATGGCGGTGCCGTTAAGCGCCTGGGAGCACTATTTCAAGGGGCGAAGTCTCCACCTGCACCCGTTATCCGACGGAGACCCGCCAATTACAATATAACATTCACATCAGCACAATGTATGCGTATAAGTGTAAACGTGTGACGCATCTTCCTTCTCAACTTTAATCTAAGATTCCTCAATATATTTTTCTTATTTTTATAAACAACACATTTTGTGATTACTATTTTTGTACCAATGAATAACCTATCGAGTAAGGTCGGCCGTCAGTCTCATTAATTTTTACAGTCTTTTGACCGTTGTTTTAATTGAATTTTAAACGGCACTGTCAAATATTTTTTTCCTCATAAACTCTCCACTCAGGACAGTTTTCTCTTAAATAGCATTGTTATAAACTGTAAATTACTGTAAACCCGAGCGCTTAGAAAGTACAATGGAAATAATATTATAGTATATTACCTGCCTATTTGTATATATTTAAAATATAAATGTTCAAATGTATTCAAAAATTTAAAATAGTTACCGCCAATATTTATGTGTCATAGATATACAATCTGAGGAAGTAGTTAAAGAAATCATGTATTTAAAAAGTAAATGTAATTAAGATGGGATATAATTTATTTGAATCAAAATATTATTTGATTTATTTGCAAAAACATTACAGACTAATAGCTCGTACAAATTTGTTACAATGTTTTTGTAGCAGCTATATTATGTAAGCGTTTTTATGTTATTCTATTGTATTTATTTTTATATGTATTATCATGCCATTAATATGATTTTTTAATAAGACATTTTACCATTAATTTGTGATATGTTATGTATGAACTGGTTATGTAACTTAACGTTTACTAAGTAATATTTAATGTATTGATGTGTATCGATGTTTACGCCAAAGTTTTGAAGTTATCATGTACGTGTTTAGAAACTGACGGTGTCAGTTGTAAATGCACTTAATAAAGATAATGCACAATTTACTATGTTTTTTATTTTCTGATTTATTTAATTTTACACTGATATAATAAAGGCAAACTGCTTGCTTTAAACACACCCATCTCGTAGAACTAACGCTCGGATTTGATAAATTTTTGCATTTGATAGCCGAATACTTGATGAAGGAAGAATAGACTATTTTGTACGTAACGCTTCCCAAACTAAAATTGAAATTTCGCTGGCCTTGTTGTATATCAGCAAAGGTTAAATAAGTTACCTATTTGCAGTTTTTTGAAAATATTTACAGGTTTCGTCCAATATCTTAATATTGATACTAATCGCTTTTTACCATATTTCTGTATCGTAGTTTTATATGAATAAAACAAAACATCAACTTTGCCTTTCTTATCAAATGTCTAATTAATGAAATATTGCTTTTAGTTTTTAATATATGTAATTATAATGCTAACATTGTTGACATAAATAGGATTATAAAAAACAAACAAACAAAGCTGATCACTTAAGTGTGATCTTTCTCAACGTCAGTTTTCAAGAACGTATCATACTGTTCCTCATTCATAAGATCCTTTAACTCTTCGGGCTTGGTTAGCTTCAGCTTGAACAGCCAGCCTTGGTCGTAGCAAGATGTGTTGATGAGGCCAGGCTTATTTTCTACATTACTATTTTTCACAGTAACAACACCGCTGACAGGTGAATATATTTCACTGGCTGCTTTAACACTTTCCAGAGCACCGCACTCGTCGCCAGCTGTTACTTCAGTATCTGGGTCTGGTAGCTGTGCGAATACGACATCACCTAACGACTCCTGAGCGTACTTGCTTATACCGACAGTGCCTATATTATTGTCTACTACCACCCACTCGTGCCGGTCTGTATATCTCCGTGCAGAAGTATTACTGCTGTACGTATGCCTCAATTCACAATATGATTGCCTGATATTCGATTGTAAAGCGCATCTTCTTGAAATGTAGTGTTTCGTCATTTGGTAAATACATCTTTGGAGAGTCATTATATACCTGAAACAAACAAATAATAATTTAAGACAAGTGCATACAATATCATGTGCATACTATAAGTCTTCATAGGTATAAGAATTGGTCCTATGATATGGAATGTGCTATTGGTCACTATTCAATCAAATCTGAATGTAATTAGAATAAGAACTTAGTGAGCATACAAACAGGAATGATTTGTCATTGACCCCTCAATTGTAATTAACGAAGTAATAAAACTTACCAGATATATGTAAATTACACAAAATAGCACTTAAATACCGATAAAATTAAAAAGGGAACACACTATTATTATAATTAAATAAAGATAGTATTGATATGAGCATTGGAATGAAGACGAAGTGGAGTTCAATAATCACAAAGAGGACAACATGTGATAACTGAGAAAGAGTAAATACGATAGTGCGCGCGGCGACTGAAGCGGAGACGAGATAACGCGAACTCTGAACTCTGGGAAATATGAAGATATCCAATATTAACGTTTACTATCACGGCTTTGTTTTACGATATACGTGCGATATGAGCCTTTTATTTTAAAATGTGTAACCGGATGTACAACAGGGTAATAGCGATAGATCAAATGATATTTAAAAATATATTGACAAGTTTAAATAATACAAAATGAATTTCATATAAATCGTATACTTACGAGTCATGAAATGAAGTAGAAACCTTTAAAAAGTTTATAGCTGACCGGCTGGAACTTACAGAAACATCGAAAATATTTTTTCTTTTATTTTCAATGTATAAAGCGTTATATAAATAATTATATGGTGTTCTTATTCAAACAAATCCCGGAATATATTTGATTTTCAGGTTAACGTAACATTTTTAGTTCGGAAATCGATTGGTTGTCACTGTCAAATCTTTTATCCTAATCCAGATTCTTATGTACGTTATGTTCGTAATATTCTAACAAAAGTGCTGTAGTAGTTTTAATGTTGTATTGACAAATTAAACACACAAAATAAATATTTTCATTCGATGAAATTTCACTCAATAATTAGTTCAAAAATATGATGTTAACATAGTATGAAGAAGGGATGGACCTTTGTCTAATATACGTCATTGTCAAGACGATTTGTTGTCATTGTACGTTTAGCCATGACTGAAAGATGTCAAACGAAGCTTACAGAAAAAACTGATAATCAAAATTATATTATTTTCATTGGTATTTTAGTGGCTTTGCTTGGTGTGCTATATTTTTACAGGTCCAATGATCATTGTGACGAGTCAGTTTAGACTTTTCTACGTCGTAAACAATTTTTAACCTAGTTTGAATGGTTGCAGGTTTCACTTGGTCACAATATGTGTAAGCTATGTGTTGGGATGTGTGGCTTGTTATTATGGCTTAAACTCAGACTTTTTCCACTATTATGTGGAACAGTGGACGTGCCACTTTGTTTCAGCGCCTCCCGATAGCGAATCTGAAGATGCCCCTGTCAAAGTGAGTCGCACTTTTGTTTCTTTTGTAGTTTTCGTTTGAAAAACCGTATTTTTTTCATATTGTAACCGTTATTTCAATGCCAGTTTTTTTGTACTATTCATATTGTGCGTCTTAGCCATATTGGTGTTGATATAAAACTACTTATAAAAACTAAACACAACAATTAATTGCAGCTAAACGTCATTAGATCAATTAATCGTGACTAATTTGTTTCGAGACTTTCGTACTTGTGTATCATAAAAACAAGCATTTGATTTACGTGTATTTTGATTTGAATTTAAATGATACAACTATGTTGATGAACAAGAACTATCAAACCTAAAATCTGCAAAAGTCATAAATATAACTAAATATAAGCACCAAATAAACTAAGCTCAGACCATAACAATATAATTGCTTTTATAGGGATGTATTACGTGTGGCTCAGAAGATTGCAATCGTCATGATCCCGAGACACTGGCGGAGCCCTGGACGGGGCTCCAGATACACAAGCAGCTGGATCAAGCTATTGAAGATGTACGTCGATTGCATTTATCGTTTATATTGGTGATTGAACAAGCAATAGTATAAGATACTTGTTATTTTTAACTTTTTGGAGTGAAGTGAGTAAAAAATAACACGTACAACAATAGTTATCTAAAAATGTTATTTTTGAGCCTGTTCAAGTTTTCATAATGAAAATTATATTTTCTAGCTAAAAGAGCTCAAAAGGCAGGTATGTTGTAGAAGTCACTTAAACAGATCATTAAATAAACTGGGATAAATTTAAATGAAAACACAATGCTTTTTACATACATAACAGTTATAAAATCCTACCATAAAAATGAGTAATAAAAATGTATTGGCAGTAATAAAAATTGTGTCACTTTTAAAGAAGCTATTACAGTATTATTATGTAGATGATATGGCTATCATTTGCTTTCAAGAACCTAAGGAATATTTATACAATGTAAATTACACTTAATCATGTCTAATCGTTCTATGTATTGGAGACAATGAAATTGTCTACTTATTTCCTAATTGGCTGGTAACTAACATCATGCCAAAAATGGTTTTGTTAATTTGACTTGAAAACACTGAACAGTAGGTATGAATTGTATCGTTGACAACATAATTTATTTGTTCTAACCATTAGTCATAGTTATGTATAAGTGTACTCATATGTTGCTTCACAAAACAGTGTTAGTCTAGTGATTTGAAATTCAGCCTTCCACTCCGGGGAGTCTGGGATCGATCCCGGCACCTCTGATTTGTTACGTGCGTTTTATGATTAAAGATTTAAATATCACTCGCTATAACGGTGAAGGAAAAGGTCTCGAGGAAACCTGCACACCTTAGAGATGTAATATTTTCTGAGATGTGTGAAGTCTACCAATCCGCACTTGGCGGGCGCGGTAGCCTATAGCCTAAAACCCCCTCACTATGAGAGGAGAGCCGATCCAGCAGTGGACCAATAAAAAGGTGGGAGAAAAAATACTCCTAAATTTACATGCTCTTTCTTTTTTGCAGTTCTACAACACAATACTGGAGCAATTTATTAACTCCTGGTACAGTAAGATCACGTTGCAGCCATTCTTCGTGGATGAACTGCGGCACCAGCTCAGATATGCCTCTGCATGTTTATTGCGGCGGGCTATTAAGGTATATTATCACTTATTTAATTGTATCGGATGACACTTAACCCACAAATATAATATAAGGTTTATATACTCTCTTAAGCTTATTTTGTTACACATTTTAATATTCAATTCTTTTCTGCTATGTCCCTCTCAACTGCAAAACTTCGTCGCCCCCAATTTCCTCTAGCTTGAACCTTCACCGCCCCCCAGAATCGCCCCCAGTTATCGCCCACTTTGATTATAACCGACATAATAATTTAATTACCTTACGTAAAGTTACTACGTAATTACCGTAGTTAACAAAAATATGCCCATAAACAGATAGACTACGCGCGGCTGATCAGCGACAAGCTGGCGCCGTGCGCGCTGCGGCACTACGCCGTGGGCGCGGCGGGCGCGGGGGGCGTGGCGGGTGCGGGGGGCGCGCTGCACGCCGCCGCCGCCAGCCGCGCCGCCGAGCTGCGCTACCTGCGCTGCCTGGCCGACGCGCTGCTGCCCTACCTGCTGCGCAACACCGAGATAAACAACCAGTGAGTGCTATCACTCGCACACCATCTTCAAAATGCCACTGGCTATAAAGAGATCAAAATATTAAAAAAAAACCCTTCATGTAAAACTACTTTGAAACAATTGTATCAGACCTTAATCGAATGATTTCTATTAAAATTCAGGTCTTATTCATATTATGTCCTGTAGACTTTAGTCTATGCCCAACAGTGCAATGACAACCTGGCTGTAGATTATTATATTGGAGGTTGTTAGCGGATGTTTTCACATCCGATACGATTTCAGGGTGTTCAAGGTGCTGATCCGCGAGATATTCGCGGGCTGGGTGCTGCTGTCGCTGACGGACGTGCTGGCCGACCCCTACATACTGAACGCGCTCATAATACTGGCGACGGGCGAGAAGACCATGGCGCCGCTGCCCGCCTCGCCCAACTATAAGGTTGTCGTCTTTAGTTGTTTCGTTCCTCCTTATAATATTAGTACGGAAATGTATTTTCATCAGGTCACCGTCTGCCTATTGCTATGGAGCCTCGTCACCGTATTCCAGGTGGAGTTTCTCGAGACGTTCGTGCGCCAGAACGACTCGGTGTACGGCGAGCGGGGCCGCCTGCTGCGCGTGGACCTGGACCTGCTGGTCAACGATCAGGGCCACTTCTATGCGTTCATGCAGCACATGAAAAGCACCAGCCACATACACCTGCTACAGTTTTACAAGGACATCAGTGAGTGTGGATGAAAACAAATCCTCTATTTTTCACATCTCCACGTTGTATAAGACTAAGTTGCTTTCCGCAGTCTTTCAAATTACTCAACGGATTGCAATGCGGTTTTCATCAATCTATAGAGTGATTCGAGACGAAGGTTTATATGTATAATGCAAAAAACATGCAAAGTGACTCGGTCTGTTTGTCTGTCTGTCTGTTACTCTTTCACAGCCGAAACGCTCGGCCGTTCGTTGTGGAGGTTGAGTTGGCGATAGGTTGAAGCCAGAGAATGAAATTGGATATTTTTTATCTCGATATTCCTACAGGTTTGAAATCTATGCGGATCACACCGCGGGGCACGGCTATACTTCTTTCTTAGATCAATTTATGCTGCAAACACAATACTAAAGCGATTATAAAATATTTATGAAATGATACTTATTCAGTAATAATAATTGTAAGTAAACTCTAAGTTACGGCGTAATAAATAATGGTTATTAAGTGACAAGGAGGCAAGTGATGTTATCTTGGAATTGGGTCAGAAAGCACTTGAAACTTAGCGGCGTGGGTTACATAGATATTTCTATTACGCCCAGACACAAAAGCCCAGACGGAACAAACAAATGTGCTCATCGCACAAA
The DNA here is from genome assembly GCA_018245675.1 of Agara michaeli. Classification (NCBI taxonomy): domain Eukaryota; kingdom Metazoa; phylum Arthropoda; class Insecta; order Lepidoptera; family Hesperiidae; genus Agara; species Agara michaeli. The sequence continues at coordinate 3,427 of DWDX01002875.1, read as the reverse complement.
ATGTTTCTCCCGGGTGGGAGTCGAACGCATGACCTCCGGTTTTGCAGTCAGCGTCTCTAACCGCTGTAAGTGAGGGGAGCGCGGTCGCGCAGAGCTGTTCCAGACGCGCATCCTGAACCCGGAGCTGAGCCGCGAGGAGCAGCAGTGGCTGCACCGCGAGGCGCGCGAGCTGCACGCGCGCTACCTGGCCGGCGCGCGCCCGTGCGTGCCGCTGCCGGCCGCGCTGCGCCGCGAGCTCGGCGAGCTGCTGGACGCCGCGCCCGACCACGTCTGCAGGTCTGCGCCGGTGACCGACACTGCTCATTCGATTGCAAGCGTTCGTACTGACGATCGGTGGGATGGTGCGGTTAAGAAAAGTCAAAGATAGGAATGAATGGAAAGACCCGGACGAGGCCTAAGTCTCAGAAGACACGCTGAACCTTAATTTTTTTTCCGTTTGTAATTCTACACTTAAATAGCTCTTACGGTACTAGTGAAAGAAAACATCTCAGAGCTGTTACATAGTATATAATATTTTCTGAGGTGTGTAAAATCTGCCAATCCATCCGCACATGGCCAGCGTGATACATTATGACTTGAAACCTCATCACAAGAAGAGACCCAGCAGTGGGACAATAAAAGAAGCGGTTGAAAAAAAAACACATTTGTATGTAATAAAATAAGAGATACAGAGAGAAAGAGAGAGAGAGAGAGAGAGAGAGAGAGTCCCATGGAGGGAGAATATAGTTTTTTCCTTGGGTGATGATTTCTCCCATTCAAATCCTACTTCATCGAAATCGTTCCAAAAGAGCATTTATTTTGGATCGAAGCTCTAGTATCCTCATTTTCCAGGTTACAAACGAGCCGGGCGCTGTACCAAGCGGCCAGACAGTCGCATGTAGCGCTGGAAAAAATCATGATGCCAAAATTTTTACATAGCGAAGAGGTAAAACTGATTTTGTTAAAGTATTTCTGTGTTATTTATTGAATTGCACTTTTCATAACGATCTTCTTTGTTTCAGTATTATAAATTATTGATCGGATCTAGGGTACCCACCGGTTACCACAAACAGATGACTAAAAGGTAAGTTGTAAGTGGTCATTACTTAAAATATTTTTAATGTACTTACTGAAGTATTTTTAATGTTGCCTATAAAAAAATACTTTTTTTTTGTCATGTATTTCTTTAAATTGTTTTTTTTTATTTTAATTGGATGCAATATAAGAAAAATCTATCTTTCTTTTTTTTAAATGGTTCTTATTGACTTTCACTGGGGTGCAATGATTATTAAGGACCGTAACACCTAGCTGGTCACCCATTAATAAAACATAAGGATGTAGGTTTCCTCCACTAGACACTTCGCCTGGATCTAGAACTGCAGAACCCAGCTTTCCCTATGACCTTCCTTACGTCATCTTAGATCGACTTTTGCTTTTTTTCTCATAAGATAACTCGGTATTGTTCCCCAGGCCGCAAGAAAGAGTGCTTAATGCGACACTGAAACTAGGGAACAAGCTGAAGGGCGCCCTCAGGTCGCAAACCATCGACGGCCAGGTGCTGGACTGCTTCACGAACAGCGAAGAGTTAAACGAGGGAGACAGTATAGAGAACATGGATATATTGAAGTATTTGGACTCGATAGCCGCAGAGGAGACGCTCGGGGAACACGACCTGAGCACGTACAAGGTTGTCCTCACGCACGTCGAGACTAGATTGGTGAGTGTCTATTTTGTTGCATCAAAATACAACAAAAATACAACCATGAACACTGTTCTACAGTTACAGTTTGGTTTGTATTGAGAAGGAAGTCACAAATCTGTGGTCCACGTTGTCGATGGATCGAATTAGACTGTCTTTGAAAATATTAGATTGTAGTAAGCAAGTGTTGTGTGTCAGCAAGCGGCGCCGCGGCGCGGGCCCGTGCGCGTGTTCACGCTGGCGGCGCACCGCGCGCGGCCGGCGGGCGCTGGGGGCGGGCCGCCGGCGCTGTGGGCGTTGGAGCGCAGCGAGCACGACTTCCACCTGCTGCGCAGCAAGTTGCACGAGTTCCACGGGGACCGCCTGCTGCTTGACCTGCCGCTGCCCTCCCGCAGGTGACCACGCTCATCGTAGTCATCGGGAGAATTAATACACCCTGAGGTTCTGTGTTCGGGTGTTGTCAAAATATAATCTTGTGAAATCACTACATAGTATAAAACAAAGTCGCTTTCCGCTGTCCCTATGCTTAGATCTTTAAAACCACGCAACGGATTTTGATGCGGTTTTTTTTAATGGATAGAGTGATTCGAGATTCGAGATTCGAGGTTTATATGTATGATAATATATGTGAAATAAATAAAGGAATCGTTATTTCCATTAATTCATTGATAATATCAATTATTAATATTTCAGAGACAACAGTCCACTGGAAACACTAAGATACAAGTATGAAGATTTTCTCCAACGACTTCTTCAAAAGAGCCTTCTGCAGACCAGCGAGCTGCTTTACTTGTTCCTCACCGTGGACGGTGATTTCTCCATGGTGATTCAAGCGTCTACCCTCAACGCCACCGGAACCGACCTGGGCAATATCTATCAGTCGGTGGCACACAAGCTGCGGAAGGAGAAGGGTCAGCACCTCGAGAGCTTCATGAAGAACTATTTAATCTCTACGGACAAGGAACGCTATCAAGCTTTGTAAGTAGTCATTTGTATTACATGTACGATTAAAAGTAATCTTGAAATTAACATTGATTACACACAAAAATTAGTATCATCAAAGTATTGATGATTTAGTGCTGTGGCAATGGCTGCGCACCTTTTTGTGCTATGCACCAGCATCTCTCACAAGTAAGAGGAGCTATATGTATTCACCGCTGACAGTTCTAACATATTCGACCGCTTATTCTTTGTAGAAAACAAGGCACGACACGAGAAGTGGAAGAGGCGTTGGAGGTGAACGAAGACCCGACCGCCGAGCAGTTCCTGATGGCGCGCGAGAGGAACGGCCGCAACATATTGGGCACCGTGTTCCGGGACAACTTCGGCGTGCAGCCCGCGCCCGGCGTCCGCGACCGCCGCTACCAGACCACGGTCGTCGGCTTCACGCAGTGCGTTATGTATCTGTGTAAGTATACACGTGGAATATACGGTGTACTGTGGCAGGGATTGTGTGTTTATGAACAACGTTTAGCGACAGTATTATGTAGTGTTTCTTGAAATGGGCGGTAACGTTCTGCCGTGCGCAATAGAGGCTTTCAAGGGGGCGGTTGAAGGCGTACAGAAAAGTTAGGGGCGGTGAGATAGTTTGTCTCTTAACGTGAACGGCGTGAATGGAATATAATTAGTGTGATAAATATATAGTACAATCGGTTAGAATTTCTTTGAATATTAATTATTCGGTTGCAGTGCTAAAAGTGGTGAGGGCGCGCGGCGCGGTGACGGGCGTGGCGGGCGCGCTGGCGGGCG
>DWDX01002874.1:0-14199 GCA_018245675.1 Agara michaeli | reverse complement strand
GTACCCAACCCGGGACTTGAACCCAGGACCTCCCGATCGGCAGTCGCGCTAGCAACCGCCCGACCAACGAGGCAGTCAAGAAATATTACATTAAACAAATAATAGTACGTAGACAAGTTTGTAAACAATTGTATAGTTATAAAAAATTGAGTACTAGCACTTCACAATGGACGGCCGGCGATTAGAAAAAAATAATTATATTCTACGCGACGCGACAGCAACCTACATACATACGGAAAAGGACAGTCGCGTACAAATGAATTTCGTTGATTGCGTGAACGTTGTCTACGTGCGGTGCGTACTTAAGTTTACTGTTAGTTTCGCCGCCCTACTTGATTTAATGTTAATCATTTTCCTTATATCCACTCTCACGTTTTTCCTTTTTGAATGTTCGAATGAAATATTGAACTGTTATTTTCATAGCGTCTCTTTGGAAGCCCAAAAGAATTCACTTTGTAACCCACACATTCAAAAATGTACATAGAGTCTTCAACCGAATGCTAAAAGCTTATCTCCATCAATTATACATTATAGATATATGGAAGTATGTAGCAGACGGAATGTAACTTCTAATTTATTTTTATTTATTTATATAGTACAAAGTTGTACCTTTTCTTTTTAATTTTCATCTGTCAGTCTGATCGTCCAAGGTAATCTTCCTTCCTAACTGCTTAACCAATTATCATTGGACTTGCATTCAATGATAAAGGTATTTATATGGCTACCACACAAGGGGTATTTTTGTACTTAGTAAATATTCGGGATTTCAACGTAAAAATTAAAATTCGTCTACCTATTTATTGATAAAATAAGTTGTGTTTTATATAGTGGCCGAAAATGTGGGCGCAGTTAGCATAGAATACAAAATACATATTTAAAGAACGATTCATGAATATTGCCACAGATACGACAAGATTCGCTTTTTAAACGAAACACCAATCGCTATCCAACCGCAATCAATGAACGTCGTTTAAATCCGTGAGCTAATAACCGTAATACGTTCACACGCCAACCGTTCATCACGTGAACACAACACATCAAAACTACGAACGTCAAATACGAATACGCATTGTATCAGTAACGTTACGGACGCGAACGTATCCGTCGAACGCGTCGCTCCGTTCGACTTTCACTCTCGCTCGCTGGTGCTTTTATTTTTTTTTGGTCGTTCCAATTTTGAAATGGGGTTCGTTCCGCTGTGTAAGGTGTCGAACGAAATGACAGCGACGCAAGCGCTCCCCGCTCCGAGGCGCAACAGAAGCTCGATTTGTTTTTGTTTCGATAGGTCGCACACGTCGGTAATCGTTCGAGCGTATAAAGAGCCCGACACAAATCGAATGTGTCAAGGGAACAGTGTCATGGCCTGATTTTATTTAGGCGACGATTAACGATAGACACGTTTTACATAGACCCCGGAGCCTCTATGTACATATAGACTCGATGACATAAATAAGCAATGGTATAAACAACTCCTAATCATCACATCAATCATCGGTAAGTGGTAGAACATGTATTTTCAAGGGGAACTACCATCTCTAGACCTATTTTCCTTTCAGAAGACCCTTTTCTACAGTCCTTTTCGAAGTCGGTCTCAGACCTCCATAGGCGGCGGCGGCTCTGACGTTGCCCGTCATAAAAAATAAATTTCTCGATTGTTAAAAAGTACATACTCTATATCTTCTGGATAAACATATTTAAATAAACATCTACGATTTACATCAATCGGTTGCCAAGCGACTCTCCCTTTCGATAGGTGTGGTGATGACGTCACAGCGCCACGGGGTAAACGATCCGAGAACACGCCATTACGGGGTGTGTCGCTCTACCCTTCGAGCGGCCGGCAAATGGCGCAGAGGGAATTACGAGATAGCAACAAATGTCAAAGGTGCTTTCTGTTTATCTGTATTATAAATAGTACTTACTGTTATTAATATCCTATGAATTTATATTACTGATTAATGATCGTATATTAAGATTTTATAATACGTATCGTCGTATTTTACTAGCTGTGACCGCGACTTCTTCCGCGTCATTTTACGTGACCCTAAAATAAAAGTAGCCTAAGTTACTCATTATTACATCAGCTATCTGCCAGTGAAAGTCCCGTCAAAATCGGTCAAGCCGTTCCAGAGATTACCCGGAACAAACAGACAGATAGACGGAGAGACAAAAATTGTAAAAAATGTTATTTCGCTATATGTACCGTGTATACATTTTACATACATACGCATTAAGTGAAAAGCGGTTATTTTAATATTACAAACAGACACTCCAATTTTATTTATTTGGAAATATGTATAGATAAACATATTTTAATAATCGTATCAATTCAGAGCCCGATCGCAACATTTGAGACCAAGATGCGAACACAGCTACTGTCATATCACGTAACACGAGAGTTAAATTCGCCATGAACTACGTCGAGCGGCAAGCACAATGTGGCATTGTTCTGAGATGCGTCCGGGGATTTAGCACATCAAAGACGCTCTGACGTCACCGTACCTACTACACGTGTACCTCGGCGAGAACAAAAAGAACTATCAAAGAACCACTTACCTGCTGATGAATACTTATTTTACTTCGGTAATAGAATGAAAATAACGAGCGTAAGCTTACATGGAAGCGAGTTTCCAAAGAATTATTCTTGCAACCCTTTTATTATGCAGTCTTCACACACTTGAGAAAACATCACTGCGACCTCTAGTGTGTGCAGTTCCCTCGCAAGGTTTTCCTTCATATATTCATTCATTCATTCATTCGTTTAAAACAACAAGAAATAAAAAAAGCAACCGAAGCACAGCCTAAGTATTCTCACATTAGTAACTTTCGTATGAAAGGCGATTTGTGAAAATATTTTCTGCGACACAATTTTATTACATACTTTCTAGGCCAAGGGCTTTCTCGAGACTTTCCATATAAAACAAAAAAACACATAAAACAGGTCGCTACGGTAACAAGCTGTACGGACAACAAGCTGTGTAACAAAATGACGGACAAGAAGAGTTACCGAGTTTACGATCGTAATAGTTACGACTTTCAAGATGTTTCGTTTCTAAAATGGAAATTATATAAGAGAATTTCGTCGAATGCTTGAACTTATAGAACGGAAGAAGAAAATTTTGGCAGCCAACATCATTAGGTGGCTAGATTCGGATATCAAAAAAAATTCAGAGGGAAATTCAACCGCTGCAATAACGTAGATTCAATAACTCAATATGCAACAGGTACGTGCTATGTCTCGTTTTATCTATAGGTATTAGGTACAACCAACAGATCTCTTGAAAACTAATAAACTCATTTTATTACGAGCATATCAGGAAGATTAACGTAAATATTATTAATAGAGAATACAAAATAACATCGTAACAATTTATAAACATGATAAAGATTCATATGCATCTGTTTGCGAATTAAAAGAAATCGAAACACCAATAATGACGCGGTAACAAAATAAGGATACAATCGGCACTGCACGCTCCAATGTCAAATACACACCAAAGTTATCCGAGGAAAACATTACGCTCAGCACGTACAGCGAAGACAACTAGTTACACTACGCCCGCAAAAAGCTCTGGACCCGATGGGGAGTTGAACAAAAGGCTAGCCGCGCGTCATCCGCGTTGCACTATTTATATCTGTGGCGTACATCAGTATAAACATGAGGCTTCGTGCTACGTTGGTGCCTACAGCGACTATAGGGGCGCGTCAATTACACTCTCCCCAATATTGACACTGAATGCGCATGACGTCATCCAGTCCGCTCCAACTGAACAGTGGGGCCTTGACCTATCTGAAACCTACATAATATGATGACTACATTAATCCAAATTTAGCCTACAATACGGACCTTTTACGTTCAAATGACTGTTACACTATTATTTTAAACATAATATGGTGTTAAAGTCTAGAGATATCGCATGAATTAACAAGCAAACATTTAAAAAAGTACTTTTCAATTTAAGACGATAAACTGTTAAAAAACCTTCGTGCTTCACTCAACAATGTAACAACACGTTTCGTATTTATATAGATAAAGAAATACCAAATATTTTAGAAATCATAAAAAGAAGCCATGAAAATTATAAAACTTCCGCCATAAGAATCTACACAACGGTGTATCTTATAACGATAAGATCGCTAAAAATATTGAAATTGGAACATTGTCTATATTAAACTCTGGAAACTAAAACTCGAACTTGTGTGCAACCTTGCAGGAACTAAATCCTAGTTTCTTTATATTCATAGCAGTACGATTATCGTTTCTCATTCAACTAATAACACTCTTAATACAAAAACCGTGATTTGCATAAACAGATATACATATGTATGTATATCTATGTTTATGCAAAACTCTTGTATGCACAAGAGTTGTATGCACATGCGTGCAAGCAATACTCTTAACGGCAAGATCAGTTGAAGAACAACGAGCACGGATTTTTTTTTCGAAAATCACGAACTGCAGTACTTTTTTGGGAAAAGAGTAGAAAACGTGCACGCGGCAGTCAGGATTGGCCGCTGCCGCCAATGGACATCTGCAAACAACCTCTAATAGGGATTATGGTGATGGAACTGTTAGAGAATTGTTGGTTTGGATTTGAAGGATTTCTCACCGAGGCGATAGACCTGATAGACGGACAGAAAGAGGAACCAATATCAATGAGTGACCCGTGTGAGGTCGAAAGCGATTTGTAAATCAATACTAATATTCCTCTATTCCGATCACGACAATCTGAGTTTTCGTCGCATCGATTGGGTGAAAATGGGAAGTAACTCAATCGATCTGTCGCTTGACCGCTCGATACAAGGCTATGCAGGTAGTTATTTATAGCTTGCAATAACCTATTTATCGCGCGGAGCCCTGACCCAATTCAAAATGTTATCTTTGATGCTCTCGGATTGTAACTACTTTACGTCCTGGAAACCGGCTTGTTAGATAGACACTTATTTTAAAGGAAAATAGAGCGTCTTACACACTATGCCAATTTCAGTATATTTTTGGTCGAGAAGCGAATGAACTCGACATGACACTCAGAATAAAGCACATTTTAGTACTTTTCTTCAAAATAGAAGTAACAAACAACCAAGCCGTTATTGTGATGTTGAGTAGTCAGTGCCCCTCATGGAGATGTTTTATCTCCATGAGGGGCACATTGATTTCGAACCAATCACACACGTGTTGCTGCTCCTCGTGATCATTAATATGGAAACCACTCACCAAACATTAAAGTCTTATTTGCTACCTCAACGGAATAAACAGGCATGTCAATGACCCGAGTTCTAGAATAAAATAGAAATAAATAAGTGCACGAATTTAAACTTACTCGCGATCTCAGCGCGCCGGTCACGCTAAATACATAGCACATTCGTTTTGTGCGGTCTCGTTGACCGTAATCACGAACACAATCCAAACCCTCACTTTAATCTTATGGCACTATCTAACTAAGAGATCGTTCAAGTATTACGTAAGCAGAATTTTAGTGATTTTTAACCCCCCCTCTCCCCCTTGTCAGCAAAAGTCAGCAAAACCATAACCCCCCCGCCCTATGCTTACATAAACGTTTGTGTTATTCGAGACAATTGTTAACAATATTTTTAACTTATAAACAATCTCAATTTTGTTTTTAAATTTACAACAACAAATAATAAGTACCCTATACATTGCTGACGTAATCACCATCTACACCCCCTCGTCCCCTTTGTCATCAAAAATAAGACCCCCCCCCCTCCCCCTTCAATACTTACGTAATACTTGAACGATCCCCAACCTGTGAATTGTACTAGAATAATTCATACATAGCACGCTAACAGACATCGGTTTTTGGTGCGACGATTGCGTGAAGACATTTCAATAATTCACCCGATCACTAATGGTATTTTAATTAGAACTCGCGCCAACATCAGCGCATGACTCATTGATTAGCGAGTCCATTGTATACAGTGGTCTAATAAAACCGATCGTATTACACACGGCCGAACATAAAAACGGATAAGTGCCAATCGATATTATGTAATGTACGTACGAAACACGATAAAAACCCCTTACGAATGCATCCACGTTTTTTTTTCATGTTATGAGAGCAGTGAACGAGCTGATAGCGGTCACGAGTGGCCGCTGCCGCCCACGGACATCTGCAACGGACCTCTAATAGGGCTGCAGGCTGTAGGATGTATTCGATGGAGTCTTTTGTTTTCATAGCTGAATGCTTATTAAGGCGGTCAGTTGGATAAATTGATTTGCAACTAAAGAAATAAAATACATATGTGTTTTAACCAGTGAAAAATGGTTAGAATTCCGTTTTGTTACTGTGGAGTTCAAAATCTGCCACACATGTATTGGTAGCTATAACGGCGAAAGACAATATCGTAAATAAAACTTATACACCTTGTACTGTTCTATAATGTCCATCAAGCCGTGTAAACAGCGGATTCAACTATTTTTAATAGTTTAGCCAGTGCTATGTTATCAAAATTTCGTCTGTCTAGAGGTGAATCTAGATAAAAAAAATCAAATTCAACTATACGATTCACAAACACAATTCGCAACATGGGCTACCTAGAGATTTTTTATTTGAATGATGAGCCATTGATTAAAATTCGCTATTTAATCCTACGACCTCTCACAAGGCTAGGTTTCCATTCATGGCGATGTTCTTTTGTTTAATTCATATGTAGCTAATGCTGTGATATTGATTCACTTTTCGTATTTCCGTGTTCGAACACATTATCATCGTATTTGAATTCAGAACAAAAATGTCACTGTCGACGATGTAGGTACCCAGACGATTCCAACGCAGTCAACATATACCGGAAACGAAAATACCACGAACGCTTTAACCGTAAACGCACAATAACAATAATCGTAAAATATTTTACGCACGACGATAAGCCGTGTCTATGCAGGGCAGGGGGTATTATCTTTACAATTATTTTACAAACATAATATTTGGAACGTTTGTAATGAAATATTTATTTTTAATAATACACGTTTAACGCAATTGAAAAGCCTTGATGAAATCATTATTACATTACCAGGGGATTCAGGTGAACTTAAAAGGACATTCTATGAGATACTTTCGAGTGCAATGACATAAAGAGTGATAAGGTTACGATATTAACATAACATCTTCAAGGCATATAAAAATACCATACCTTTATAGAGTGAAAAAAAATACAACGAATATATTCGCTATATTACAACAGATTTTACTCCAAAAAGTATAATGTAACGCATTTATATGAAACCAAGTGTATGTGTTATAGTCAAATCTATATCTTTATAATGATCCTTCTGTATAATACGTTTAATAATGGGTATCCCTAATAACGGGGTTGGATAATAACATAGATTAAATATGATAATTACCGCCCTGAACACTATAATAATTGGATAAAAGAAATTATGCTTAATTAATACTTTAATGAAAAGAAAAGTATACCATTGAAGTAAGTTTTCAATACGTACTATTCTAAAAGCTTTGTACACAAAACCATAAAAGTAACAACATTAAATGACAACAAATCTCGCACTACGAGGCGACAATGAAAATTTGGCAAACTGTCAATATACAAAATATAGGTACTGATTGTACCTACGGTAGTACCGAGACAAACTCAACTGGTTGACCTAGGCGGAGTGCCAGATGGAATCGGGTTCGTTATGTACTAGATAGAGGGGCCGGTGTCAAGTTTTGCCGATAGGGCTTCGAACACAGTCGAAATTCAATCTGATATCGTTCTAAAACTCTATATGCACATATATTATGCTGGCTGACAATATATATGTGATCCTGTTACGTCTAACGTGCGTTTTATAAATACAATTTAAGAAACCAGCACACCTTAGAGATGTTATAAAGTAAATAATATCTTCTGAGCTGTGTGAAGTTCATCAATCCGCACTTGGCCAGCGTGGTAGACTACGGCCTAGAGCTATTTCAATGATTGTTACCAAAACGCTGAGTTATTTAATTATTCTTTATTTTGATATAAAAGACGATCTCAATGCCAATTGGCATCGTTTACCAGTCAAACCGTATATAATATAATTTCTTTTAAAATTCGATATATCATCGATTAAATTTGAATCGTGTTGCAAGGGCAGCCCTAACCCAGCACAGCTTGACCGCACACGGTACGATCGGGATTGCACAAAGGTGATTCGTGTCACCAAACGCTATTACTACTCAGAAAGTGCAATGATGCTAGTGTTTCGCGATGAAAATCCGATTAAATTGTACTTTTTGACGTGCATCGAGATTGTGTATGTTCATTTCATTCGATGAAATGTAATCAAAGAAATATTGTCCATATATGCCGGTCACTTTAGATTGATATCTCGAGACGTAATATCGAATATGACATTATTATAAACAAGTGGATAAGGTTTCTGCACATCTTATATGGATCTATGTTCGATGAACGAAATTCTGTTCTTAGGGAGCTTCGAAACGGACGAAATAAGTATAAATCACCAAAGACATTATTAGTGGAGATTTGTAAATATCACTGATAATACCAATTCAATACAGGTATATTCATAATTGGTCCATAATAGCAACGAAGAATAACATCGAAATATGCCCTACAAATGGTTACAATAATTGTCACAATCACTTCACAGTACAAAACAAAGTCACTTTCCGCTGTCTCTTTGTATGTTTAGATCTTTAAAACTACGCTACGGATTTTGATGCGGTTTTTTTTAAATGGATAGAGTGATTCGAGAGGAAGGTTTATATGTATAATAATATATGCGCGGGACGAAGTAGCGGGCAAAAGTTAGTAAATAAATAAGTTGCCAAAGTAACAAATAAATCAGTTACCACAAGGAATATAAAAGGCCTTCTGCGATTGCAGTGAAGAGCCGTGCCCAGCACTGGGATTGCGGCCATAAACAAATAAGTTGGGAAAGTTTGAGTACAACTCTGTGTAAAGAGTTAAGTGTGTATATGAAATAGCTCGTATGATTGTGAAATCAGGTTACAGACATGCAATTTGACCGCAAACTACGACCAATCAATATTATATAAAACTTGTCAGCAAATCGCTCCGTACACTGGCGTTACGGTTACGTTGTAGAAAATTGTAATCTTGTGAATAAAACCTCCAATATTACAATGTACATATTATACAATCACGCCAGGTTCCCTACGGGTTAGGCAGCAAGCACCGAGCGCGAAATATCTCTATCTCTATCACTCTCTTCATACATAGGTATACATATATATGGTCCGATTTCAGAGACTCGACTCCCCCAACAACAACAGCCTCTCGCAAACTGAACTGACTATTCTTTACCGACTTCAAAAAAGGAAGAGGTTCTAGATTCGTCTGTATTTTTTTAATGTATGTGACCTCATAACTCTGGACTGCGTGAACCGATTTTGATAATTCTTTTTTTAATCCACAGCTGGTGCTTCCCGTGTGGTACCATTTCATTTTGGTCCAGATCTGACCATCGACTACAAAAATAATAATTGCACCTTGTATTATTTGTTTACTTTTTAGTGCATTTCAATTTGTTTTGGAATAGTCTTCTATTTGAAGTTGGTTTTTATATATTTATTTAATTAATTTCAACTAAAATCGCTGTAAGAGAGACATCATATTCACACCACATGGACGCATAAATTAAATTCATTAACAATTCTCGCACAACTCGAGCGTCTCACCCGCAGAAATGTTCAAGGTAAGTTTTTCTATCACACTTCGACTTACTTAGTCGATTACCCATTTGTGAATTACTATGTGAATCTGTGTTACGATTGATGTGCTAATATTTTGTCCCAATTGATTTCAGGTGAGACACAGTACATTTTGTCTCGAAAACATGCTAAATACACATTTGAATCGTTAAATTCAAGTGACAATCATGAAATAAAAGTCTAGAGGAAACATATTAAATTTATTCAAATATACCTTACCTAGTAGTATAGTATACACATGATAAAATGATCGTTATAAACATCTACTTTCAGAACCGGACGAGGTGCATGCTGGACAAATTGGAATGCTCAGTTGAAACCGGCTTGCATCAGAAGAGTTCGCGATACTGTTATCTTGCCGACCGCTGCACTAGCACGATCTTTGAAATTGTAAGCTTTTATAGACTAGATTTAAAGCACTGAAAACAACTGAATCTGAATAGCTACATCATACAAACATTTACTAGTCAACATAATAAACATGAGAACGAGTAGTTCTATTTCAATTTAAATAAAACAATTAATATTTTTCGCTAAAAAACATAGGTACAACTGTTCCCAGCTATTCACTTTTTCTCTTATTACTTGATTTAATTAAGGCATATCGTTATGATATATGTTTTAATACAACATGCACAGTACAACAGTATGATTGATATTGTAAGTTTTCAACTGAAGCATTAATGCTTGATGCGGTTAAAATGCTATTGATTGACATACAAATACGCGCGCTTTTCAAATACGCTAAGTAATAGCTGTTTTGTTAAACTACCCACCTCTGAGTATGTAAAAACAGAATTGTATAAAAAAAAATCTCATACATACTTGCGTTCGGACAAATTTGTTACAAACAAATTCTTGGTATTTTAGTAATGATTATACGATGATGTAAGATTATGAGACACTACGATTGTAGGTTAGTTTTGTGATATTTTCAGAAGAGTAGGTAAACTCGAAATCCGCGACGTTGCCGTGTCATTTATCACGACTAGGACAAGTCTTAGGTAACTCAAAAATGTATATACTGTGAATATCAAAATAAATCTAACCGTGAATTGAAAGACATTTCCATAATTCCTTAGGAAAAAAACATTGATATCGTCGCAATATCTTACACGGGGAATTATTGCGGAAGAATTGATAACGACGGATAGAAGCGAGAGAAATACGTGACATATTTTTGGGTTTGTCCGACATTGTCGCGAGCCATTTCAAGAGAGCTTACGGTTACCACGAACGTAATAATCTAGCCGCTCTCGTTTTACATTATATGATAGCGGAAGATAAGAATCACACTTGCGATTATAAATAACCGGTGATAATGTGTATCAAAATATTTGCATGCATCCTTTACGTCAAGCACATTTCAAGGATGGAGTTAATCGGTTTAAAACTGGCAAACATAGAGAATATTTAAACAAAGAAGCCACGAGAATATCGCACGAAGAAAATGCGAACGACTGTGTTGGTGAAATATTTACAATTTTACTAACAATACGTTCCCGCATAACATGGCAACTGTATGTTTATAGAATTATCTGAATTGATGCGTTTTCTATTTCGAGTCAGTAGTGTCATGAGGAGGCTTTATTTCCCTTATACAGTTTTTTAGTCTGTGCTAGGCATGATTGCGTGGTCTGCGCGGTTCGCGCGCGTTTTTATATTGCCAGTCGGCAACCACATCATTGGTTAAAAAGATATGTCCGGTATTTAATGCAAACTGTCCAACTTCATACAGCACCAAATCCAACTTTCGTATTTTAAGGCCTGGCAACCCTACATGGTACCGATCTTGGTTTCTCACCTTGCACTAAATTCTTATTGGAATACCACGAAAACTGCACATATGGAGAGCGGTTTACAAATTACGTGTAAGCTCTATATCGGTCGACACGAGTCATGCACCCGATCAGTTTGTTTAGTGTACCGCCAATACACGTTAAACACGATTCAAATTGATTCTCACAAAAGCGATCCGTGCCATATTTACGTGAAGGGGGCGTCGTGTCACAGAAATCGAACGTCAATATATTAGCACACTAATCACTATCACTAGATATTATAGTATTTATATAACAAAGTCGCTTTCCGCTGTCTGTCTCTGTGTATTGCTTAGATCTTTAAAACAGCGCAACGGATTTTGATGCGGTTGTTTCAAATAGATAGAGTGATTCAATAATTACAATTTTTTTGAGGCGGGGGCGGGACGAAATCGCGGACAAAAGCTAGTACACTCTATTTTATCATCGCCACCCTAACGGATGGCATGATTCATGATCGTTAAAACGACGAGACGATGAAAATCCTCCCGCCCAATAATGCCCATCGGTATTTTTTGCTTTGATGTCATTTCATAAAACTGCCGATTCTTTGGCATAAACGCTGGTAGCTTTCGTATTACTGTACTGAATGTCGATTTAATTTTATCGCTACGCTTCAGCCTTCAATACGTTTTAAATACTTTTGCGCTGGATTATTCGGAACTAATCGATTATCTAGCACTCGTTAGCGATGCCAGCGTCAAATTATATCGACTCGTACCTGACTACGTGTTTGTTCTGTGTAATGTTTTATAGTTAACAACAAGCTGTTATTGTTATTGTCATTTTAACATTACAAGGTAAACATAGGTCACGCTCGAATAGATTGCAAAACGAATACATCAAACTACCGTATATTTTACAAATACCACAAACATTTTGCGTATATTTAACTTCACATTCATAAATGCTACAAAGGTGAACGTGCATATTTTGATTGCGAAAATATAATACTTCGGTGTGTTGTTCCCGTAAGTTAACTTACGCAACTCAATTCTATTTAAAGAAATGCGATAATGTTAACGCTTTTAAGTATTTCGTGGATTACCGAGGATTGTTCACAGTGCACGCCTCGTTAGAAGCAATAACACGAACATATCGATGATAATGGTTCGCTAATAGAAATGTTCAATGGCAAACCGTACGAGCGCACGTGTCCTGATAGTCTGTTGGATTTCAATACACGACAGACAAGGTGAGACACGTTTGCTAAGAGATTACAAGAGAAAAAAATCACTTTGCGCCAATTTAATACAGAAATTGGTTTATCGAATCAATTAAAATATTATGTAAAAAAAAAATGCCTTCAATTTGAATATTAATCAATTTATAATTTGAATTAATTTTCTTTATTGTTTGAATGTTACATGTAGAAAAATTTCATGGAATATGACAATCGTTTTTCATCATTGTACGTATACGAATATTAATAAATATCATCTTGAAAGTAAACAATATGTTTGTACATTGACGTAACGGAATGAAAATTCAAAAACATCTTATACTCCTTAACAAAATAAATAGTGGTCACGTTCAAAAAACCGCTCACCTGACGTTGGGTCTTTTTGAAAAATTTAAACTTCATCTCGATCCGGCGACAGAGTAACGCTCAGAACGAAACTGAACTAAAAACGATCACCGCGACGTACGCGAGCATCGCACACAACACGAGCCCGACCAATTGTTGTAATCAAGGTTAGGTGATAAAAGCACCGAAACAACCGAAACGGTGTACCGTAAACGCACGAATGTAAATTAATGAAACGTAAACAAACAATAATACGCGTGATCGTATAGGACGGGCGTCCGTCGAGCGCGGTAGCCGGCTGCCTTGTGGCTTGCGTTATGGACTCACGGATGCGACCGGGCGCGGAGAAATTACAAGCGTAGTGCTACATATACGACCACGCACGACACTTCGCTACGATACACTTCTGCCAGTGACTAATGCTCTATGGTACGTTACACCGCGTTCCGTTGCACTCGCGTTTATATATCAAACTGCGCTCCGCTGAACTGATAGTAAACACTACGTTTAACCGTCTCGACATCTGAATGCCAGCGACAATAGGGTCAACGATCTACATGTTACCGAACGTCGCAATCTGTCCGAGATCCCTTCGCAATATAGGTACCTTTTGTTTTTATTAAAATTTATTTATTAATACATCATATCTATGTAAATTAATATTTTTGATTTTTTATAAATAAACTAA
The DNA here is from genome assembly GCA_018245675.1 of Agara michaeli. Lineage (NCBI taxonomy): Eukaryota > Metazoa > Arthropoda > Insecta > Lepidoptera > Hesperiidae > Agara > Agara michaeli. The sequence continues at coordinate 459 of DWDX01002874.1, read as the reverse complement.
CCGTGTCCGGCGGCATCGTCGGGGGATTAATTTAAAAGTAATCGGATTATTGAATAATAAATAATCAGGCCAGACCTCGGCCCCCTATCCATCGTGACCTAGAGCTAGCTAGCCTTCATTTTCGCTTAGCGTTCTTCGTGACTATTCTCTTCATACTCGCCTTCGAATGGTCGTAGCTTGATTTTAAATAGCCTAAACTTTCCTCGAGTATTGTATTACATATTGCAAAAGATTTTTGCAAATCCGAATGGTACTTCAAGAGATTAACGCGTTCAAACAAATGAAAAACAAACGTGTCACCTTTATTTCATTAATGTAGATAAGTAACAGAAAGTCATATTAATTACGTATAAGTAATAAATTGCAAACAATTCTGTATTTCTTACGTAACATCACGCCTGTAATCCCCTAAGGGGTAGGCAGAGGAGTGTAGTACACCCCCACAATTCACCAGTTACG